>CACSLK010020742.1:5205133-5221040 GCA_902706635.1 Striga hermonthica | reverse complement strand
AAAAAAATAAAAAAATAAAAAAATAAAAAAATTACGGAATTAATAGAAAGTCGCGCGTCCTATCTTACTTTGTCCTCAATAACGCCACGCCGATAATTTCAAATTCGAAGATAATTTCAAAAATTCCCCGAACCAAGCTCCGAGCCTCAGGCTTGGCGCAACCTTCGTACATCAAAACCCACACTCACACCTTCTCAAATCTCGAACACGCATTTTCGCTCTCGCCGTGTTGCCTTTTCTTCGCCGAGAAGCTTTTTTTTTCCCTTCAAATTCTTCACACAACAGTTAATTTTGCGTTTATAGTTTTTGGAATTCGAACGGCGATGGCGGAGCAGGAAGAAATCTCAGATCCGAGGGAGTCGTTGGTTGATAAAATCTCCGATAAGTTTCACGGCAGCAGCGGCGGCGATACGTCGTCGTCTTCGGACTCGGATTCCGAGCCTCGGGGGGAACCGGCGCCGCCTTCTCCGGTCAAGGCGAAGACCTACCGGCTGTTCGGCCGTGAAAAACCGGTTCACGAGGTCTTTGGTGGAGGCAAACGTAAGACAGTATCACTGTAACTCTTATGCTTAACTGCTTTCATCTCGTTTTTATTGCTTTTACTTTCCGCCTTTTGACTTGGCTGCTGAGGAGTACTGTTTCTGTTTTCAAATGTTATGAAACACACGAGTTCAGTTACCTTATAATATGGGCACAATGCTGTGTGATTATAAAATTAGTATACAATTTTTCTTTGTTCGTGCTTTTTGTTAAATGCGTTTGTGTAATTGTTTTGTGTTGATTAATTTTGGTTTCGAATATGTTCTTTTGTGAAGTCACAGTATGCATTTTTTTTCTCAAGTATGAGCAAGTTTAGAGCAAATGTTACTGCAAGGAGAGATCTTAATGTAGTTAAACTAAGTGCTTTATATGGGGTTAATAATCTAGAATAGTTGCTGTGGTTATTTGTTTTTGTAGCTGCTGATGTATTCTTGTGGAGAAACAAGAAAATATCTGCCTCAGTGCTTGGTGTGGCAACTGCTATTTGGGTTCTGTTTGAGTTGCTTGAGTATCATCTTCTTACTCTGGTGTGCCACATTGTGATCCTCGCCATTTCGCTGTTGTTCTTGTGGTCGAACGTAACAACTTTCATCAACAAGTGAGTTTAATTTGATAGTTCTTTGCATCAGTTATTTTTTTGGAATTGAGTATTTAGTTTACCAGTTAAATTAATCCGATCCGTTTTATCTCTGCCTTTTAGGAAACCTGCTCGCCTTCCGGAAGTTCGCCTTCCAGCAGAACCATTTACTGAGGTTGCATCTGCACTTCGTGTTGAGCTCAATCGTGCTCTTGTTGTGTTGAGGGAAATTGCATCTGGCAAGGATCTCAAGAAGTTTCTTCTGGTAATATTAATCTATCACTTGTCGAAACCTGTGTGTACCTCTATGAATATTGAATTGTTTTTATTTCACTTTTTATGCTTTACTTCCTCTTCGCTAGTGATTTTGTAATTTGTATGTTTTCGAATAATATCGAGTCAATAGTTCTTTGGGCATACATCTCTGTAATCACTATACGTAAGATTTTATTTTTTGAGGTATATTACTTGAGGGTCAAATGGCATATGTTGTTCAAGTAAAGTGTTAAAACTTAATGCAAATGCTGCATATTGACAATGGGATTTGTGATTTATTTCAGGTTGTTTTTGTCCTTTGGGCTCTTTCCATATTGGGCAGCTTCTGCAATTTCTTGACGTTGTTTTACATAGGTAAAGTAACCTTTTGGCTTCTGTACTACACCTAGGGTTGACTGGGTGAGTGCATATTAATATCTGAGTGGTATATTAACACATATTTTCCTCCCTTATTTCAGTGTTTGTGCTGCTGTACACGGTGCCTGTCTTGTACGAGAAGTATGATGATAAAATTGATGCTTTTGCCGAAAAAGCAATCATCGAGATCAAGAAGCAGTATGCAGTGTTCGACAGCAAGGTTCTTAGCAAGATACCCAAGGGACCGTTGGATAAAAAGCGGGTGTAGATCCTTATTGGATGTAATGACTTAAATCTGTGTGTTTACAGTAAAGACTTTTGAGATGTTTTGGTAATGGTGTTGCTGTTGCTGTAGGTTATATAAGTATTGGGTGTGGTAATATAATATCATTATTCTGTAATGCGTTTGGAATATTTCAGTTTTAGATAAAATTGTATTGTGGATACTAATCTTGTTCGGATAATCGTATGCAGATGGGTTTGAATCGTACTATCATCATAAGCAATATATTCTTGTGCGCACTTGAATCGTTTTTTGTTCAGATAATCGTATGCAGATGGAGTTTGAATCGTACTATCATAAGCAATATATTCTTGTGCACTTTTCGTTTTTTGATGGCTAAAGGCGCGATACAAGTATTAGATAAAAGCTTGTTCACACAAAGTCCATCTTTATGTTCCGATTTATTGCACAAACAAGCTCACAATTTTTTGGCACAATCAATAAAGCTTACATGTATTTGGACACCCAAAAAGTTTTCACTACTGGAAAATGGGAGTGGTGTGTATATATATGGTAATGCCTATACAGCCAGCCCGTCCTGGCTCCTCTCCTTCCACAGAGGGGACAAAAAAATTTGAAAGAACCATAAGGCATCAAACATACACAGGGAGTGAAATCTGTACTTCAATTTGTATATTTACAGCATCTCAAAAAAATAAATTAACTCAGTATCTTGGAAGTAGTCTCGAGCCCTGGGAATTGCTTTCCGATGAGGTGAGGGGAACGGTTGAAAACTCCGAGTCGGAATTCTCACGTTGCATGAAGTTTGGACGAGAATGTGATTGCATTTGGTTTCGACTGTCGAAAGGGCTATGCAAATAACTCGAAGCAGATGATGATGACGACCCCTTGTGATCTGAGGAAGGAGAAGGCGAAGTATCCGTGTTGTCATGGGCCGGATTGGAACCTTCTGCCAACCCTCTCTTTTCTTTTTCAGTCTCCGTAAGAAGGAAGTCCACCCATAAATCTGCAAAGGACTGGAAAAAAAATGGTGGCAAAAGAATTTAGAATTCATCATAATACGACATTCTGATTTCACCAGTTCATCACATGAAAAATAAATAAATAAATAAAAAATTGACAATTTGGTTGGATACTTGGATTACGACACAATCACTCGAGAATGAAAACTTGAGGAAAGAAAGAAGATTATGCATCCAATGAGATTCATGGTAATATTGTACGGGGACCGTGGGGCTTGGATATAAGATGTTTTGATTTTGTTTGGATTTTTTGATTTCGTATGGTTAATTTTGAAAAGTAGTATGGTTTGTTGTTAGTGGGATATAAGATGATGTGAAGTGATGGTTAGTTAAAAATTATGTGAGTGGATAAATAATGAATTAAAATTAATGTAATGCGTCAGAATGATTGAGTGGTATTAATCAATTATATTGATAATAATGAAAATAGTAGGGTTGAGTTAAAAAAAAAAAAAGTGACTGGTTAAAAATAATTGTTTTTTTTTTGAAAATTTTGTATCCACTCATGCACTTAGTACCTGGTTGTCAGATGCCATGGCTGCCTGGCCTCCGGCTGAGCCGCCGCCGCCTAAAATACCCCCGACCAGTCGACCCGGAAGACCTAACACACCCCTAACTACACCTTTTCCGGCCCCTTGCTGGGCGATGCCTATTCGTTGCTTGTCTTCATCCGAAAATCCGAGCATGCGAACCATTAGATCCAGAACCTAAAAAAAAAAAAAAAAAATAACTAATGTTTTTAGGTGGTGTACGAAGATGGCTTGATTCTTGTTTCTTTCCAATTAATGCAGTTATAGGCATGTGGATTTGTTAATTCATGCCCTCCTTCAGGAACGAGGGAGGAATAATTTCACACATCTGTCCGGGCACCTTGATACCGAATTGGATCGGATATTCACACTCACCTCTTTACTGTGGTTTCGTTGAAAATATGTCACCAGTAATTTGATGACAATGCGCCTGCGCACAAAACAGCTTTTTGTATTAGATTAAAAATTTAACTAGCACGATGTGTGAATCCAACTGTCAAAAGAGAACCAAAAAAAAAAAAGATGCTATGTTTCACATGCAGCGTCTTAAGTAGGAAACGACTCAAGTTAGAATAAGGTGAAAATAGCACAAATTATCCAACCTGTCAACTAGAAAATCCGAGTCCACTGACATCCTATTTAACCTCGTCATGCTTTGCTCAAGAGCCCTTCGTAGTTTTTCATTGTCCTCCGTAAGCTTCTTAACTCTGCTCTTCCCATCAGCAAGAGTCCTTTCGGCTTCTGAAAGCCTGCCAAGGATTTCTTCTTTTTCCATCTTTGACACGTCCGCTTGCTGGTGTGCTTCCTAAAAAGCATATCAAAGAGCAAAGAGTTAGCAACTTCAGCCCCTTAGCCTGAAGACTTACATTTTTGTAAGGTTATGATACAAAAATTACACGAGCCCATGTGTGTGGCAACAATAGATATAAACATGTTTCCTGGGCTGACTAAATCATAAAAAATAAATTCAACAACTATAGAAGGTCAAGGTAAGAAATTACACCTTCAACTGATTTGTGAGTCTAGCAGATTCTTCTTTTGCAAAATATAACTCCTCAATGAGACGTTCCTGAAAACACAAATATTAATGGAACAAAACCAAAAAGTACCTTGCCTTCATAATAATCTTCCAAACAGTAAACGGAAGTCTACCTTAGCTTCAATTTCAGCATAATATTGTCCGAGTGCAGTTTGAAGATTCAAAATTTCCATGTTTTTGGCATCTATTGTGCTCAAACAGCTGGTCAATTTTCTATCAAGCTCGTCTATGGTCTCTTTAGCCCTCATCAGCTCATTACTGCTGGACACTTTTATATCTTCCTGACTTGCAATGGCCTGCGTAAGAGCTTTCTCCAAACGTGATATTTGAACTCTTTGGTGTCCGTTGATTTCTCGCAGTTCCTCGATGACCTTACTATCCTCATCCATCTTCTCGGATTCTTCAGATTCCTATGACTAGAAAGGTTAGAGATTATTTTTTATGAAGGTCAAACCTTTCTAGAGGAGATTGGGGACACAAACCTTCTCCAATAAATGCTGTTTGAGACGATTTAACTCATACAACGCTTTGTCCCTCTCTCGGGATGCTTCCTTCAAATCGTTCTCCAGCTTACGCAAAGATTGCTGCATTTCCTCCTTCGATGGTGATTCCTGCATAGACTTTTAACTTTAGAGGGCATATATAAATGGAAGAGTTCAATATGCATAACAAGAAATGAGATCAATGAGAAATAAATACTTGAATGTTCTCTTTAATAGAAAGAAATTACGTAAGATACAAAATAAAAAATAATAAACCGAAAAAAAAAGTATCTACCAAACATTATCAAATATTCAGATCTTACCACACTAATATGACTTGTACGCTTATTAGGATCAACGTCAGCAGGCGCGCCTTTGGGAACTGGATCAGAAGTAACTGCTTTTAAGGCAGCCTCAAGTTCATCTTTTTCTTTCTACCATGGAAAAAAAAAGGTAAGATCCAACAGTCCATATAATATTTTTGTGGATGTGAATGCAAACAATGCAGAATAATTTCCAAAAGGAATGGTAGAATACTGACCTTAATATTTCTAGTTTCATCTTCCAAGGTAGCAATTACCTTCTTCAGTTCAACTATAGTGCCATTTGTTCCTTCTGCATCTCTTCGCTGTAACTCTATCTGCAATCTCCCTATTTCTGATATTTTCTGATTTAGGTCATCACGTGTTTTCTGCACCTCTTTCAACATCTGGAAAGGGAAAAAAAAAAGTAAGGCTAGTCCATTTATGATGCACAATGCATTAATGGCAATGACATTCTTGAAATATGGGAATTTAAACCAGGCTGTACGGCAATTACAGATAATGTGGCCAAACAATTTCTGTTTCAACAACAAAGTTTTTACATTGGATTCAACGCGTTTTTAAAGGCTTCACATACAGCAGTTTATGACAACTCATCAATAATTGTGTCATCAACATCATTCTCAAACAATTTAATTTATTAATTAGTAAAAAGTATAAGATGATGTGAAAAAAGTAAGGAGGGATGCCATATTACTCAATAAAATAAAAAGCAATAAAACACTCACTTTATTGTTTTCATCTTTTAAAGAGCCCAACTCCTGCTGAAATGATCTGTTCAACTTCTGCTCCTCTAAACATAGAACAAACATGTTAACTAAAACATTCAATGCACCACAACGAAGCCAGATTTTAAAGAATGACTACCTTCTAATCTTGACCGCATAGTAGCTAATCTACCACGTTCTTTGTCAAGCTCGACCACCATCTGTTTCATTTGCGATTCATGCGTTGCTTGCAACTCTGCAAGGGATTTATTTTTGTCTTCCATCTGATCTGAGAGTTCCTAGAAGGCATTAGAGCAGCTATCATCAAATTATCTCATTGGATGACAAAAGGCAGAACAACTGTAAGAGTTACAGTGTGAAATTGCAAAAGCTACAAGTGCGACATGACAAGACCACAATTCCATTTGTTCTAACTACATTAAAAATTCAAACTTACGCATAAGAAACAAATCGCCAATTCCTATCCAAAATAAACTTCAGAAAACAGCATACATGTGCTAGGCATGAAGTGAAGGAGAACAGCGATTTCAAGGGGAAAGAAAGCTTGTGGCTTAGAAGCCTCACTTACCTTTCCATTATTTGAAATGGTTCCATTGCTTAATTCATCATGTTTAGATATGATTCCATTGGATAATGGGCTTCCATTGTTACGTACTTTTGTTGCAAACTTATTGGACCTGGGAGAAATATTGACACTCCCCTGAGAAAAGTTAGATAAAATCAGCCACTAACTCACACAGAAGGTAACTGGAGTTAGTACCCCCAAAACAAATCTAAATGAATTTTCCAGATTATTAAGTTCCTTTTAAATGGAGTTAGGGTCTCAGGGATAGTTATTGCTAATTCTCCACCTAGTTCTCCTTAAGTAACATATAACAAGGAAATGAGATTCTCCTACTGAAACAAGTCGGAGAACACACTTCTGGTAGCAAAATTGATTTAAAGAATTACAAACCTTAAGAATATACTGCCTCTCAGAAGTTAGATTTGAAATGATTTGAGGTTATCCATCGTTTTCGAACTATTCGGTACAAATCGGATACATGTTCAATTAACTTCGTATACATTCATGTCCAATACAATCGCAGCAAAGATAAATCATACAATCACGTATAACTAGCAAAATCAACAAAATGATAATCTATCACAACCGGATTCAGTACTCACGACAAATACCTTAGGCACAGCTGTAGTTGCACTGAGAGCAGCATTTGTGGTGAGAAGATTTTGTTTCAATGAGCCATTTTCTTCAGTCAATTTCGAAATCAGATCCTGTCATTAGAATAGAGAATCAAACTACCAAAATAACTGGATAAGAGACAAAATTTGAATCTCCCGCATATAAAGAAGATCACACCAATCATGCAAAATCTTGAAGCAGAGTGGAATAGTGAGTAAAATGGAGCAAATTATTAATCCTATCTCGCAATCTCACTAAATCCCGAGTTTAACGTCACCCGGAGATCAGGATCAGTTGCTGTCAGGTAAGGTAACTGGTTCCGGAAACTTCTAATTAGAAACCCCGCTATCATCCAAAATTCAAGCATACACTTGATCAAATAACCACAACAATTCGCCCACTTCAACTGTGAGCTAATTTCAAGTTAATGGGTTTATAGAAAAGTATCTTCATCTAGTGAGGAATGTAACTTCTTTGGGTTACAGCAAGTACATCTAAAACAATTAAACTGACTGAGACATTCTTCTAATAGTTTACAGGGAACCATTAAAATTAACCAAATCTGAAGGGAACACAATACTGCATAGCTACATTGGCCACAGCATTCCAGTTGCATACAACTCATAATGTACCATAACAGAATAAGACGTTGATTTCTCAGTAAGATCCATTTTGTGTAGCGACTTCGAACTAAAATTCTTATTTTTTGTTTACGGATATCTACCACTTCTGCGAGTAGCAAAAAAAATGTACCTCTTTCTCCTTCAACAAAGCTGCATAATTAACTGAAAGAGCCTTTATTTCCGCCTCGGATTCCTGAAGTCTCTTAATTTCTTTTTTGTATTGTTGGATCTGCTAGGCAATAATACATAACGGATATTCAGTTGATTTCCAAGCAACAGTTGAAAGGCGAAGGAATACAAATAAATATTCCAGAAACATCATAATCGTGAAACAAATAATTCAGATGAGTCATTTTAAGGCCACCCAACACAATCCTCATACTTCACTAATTAATATCCAACCTTATAATGTAAATTTCAACATTCCTCTCCAAAATAACTCACAATATAGCTATGGATCCACTGCCAAAATGCAGAAATTCTGCAGCCCATTTCCATCCACACACATTTTGGCAAATACAACACTATGCATCATAGGTGAAAACATCGTGCATTTACAGCCATTTATATCCCCGTTTCCAATGGACAGAGGTATTGCTGAACTAAGATGATTACAAAAGCATGACCAATCTCCTCTCAGTTCAACAAACACGAACACAACAAACTAGAAGCTCACCGGAAATTAACGACCAATAAAACCAAATCATAATAATATCAAACACAAAAAGACAAAGATAATCATACGCACCTCGGGAGTCGGTGGGGAATCAAACCCATTGACGATCGGAGAATTTGAACGACTGAAACTGCGCGAAATCCTCCGCTCAGAGACCGAAATCCCGTTCTCGAGCCGATCGCGCGACTGAGGAGTGCGAATCGAAGGCTCGTCGTCGTCGTCGTCGTCATGCACGTCGAGTGCGATCTTACTCAGGCTCTCCTTCAAATTAGCTACCGAGTTCCACATCTGCACGCCGATCCACGCGCCGGAGAATCTTCTGCTCGAAAATTCCTTCTCTCCGAAGATTTGGAATGTGGATTTGGGGGAAAATTTTGAGGAATTTCGATTTGATTGAATTAAAATTCAAGGAAATTAGATCTGAGAGAAAGAGGGGAAAATAATAGTTTCGTTTGATCTTACCTGGAAAAGACGGGGATTTGTCGGGTGATGATGTACCCAAGTTGCCGTTTGTTTGTTACTGGGCCGGGATAGGTGGGTTTGAGTTAACTGTAGGCCTTGTGAATTAACGGCCCATTGGGCTCCAGTTTGTCGCACCAGAAAACGAGGCATGTGCATTTAACCAAGAAAATTCCGTTCACCTGTTAATTTCCATTTATTTGTAAATTGTAATTTCTGAATTTTTTTTTCTTTTTCTTTTTTTTTTTAATTATGAATACTAACTTTTATTATTTATGAATTGTCGATTTATGATTCATTATTTCATTGCTTTCTAAATTGCAATGTTTTTTAGTTTATAACTCAGTTTATAAATGATATCTACGATTTTATTTTAAATATCGTATTTTGTAAAAGTGTTTAGAAATTAAAATAAACATGTAAAATGGCCTCTAAGCAGCAATTTGACCTAACCCATACAAAACTGTAATACTCAACTTCTCGGGTTATCGAAATTAATTCGTGCAAATTTGTGTAGACTATCGAATCTAAAACCGATATGAAATGACCGTTTAATTTGGTCGGCTAATTGGTATAATGGAATGGAATATCGTAGAAATGTAATGAATTGAAGAATAAAATGATTATGGAAATTGAATGAAACAAGTTTTGTCATTGATGCGTTTGGTATGCAGAAAGAATAAGATCTGAATAAATGACATTATTATTTTTTATTATAAAAATAAATAAAAGCTCTTATAAAAAATTAAATATTTTTAATAAATTATAAATCAATGCTGTAACAACAAATTTTATGAAAAACATAAAACTTTTGTACAACTTAAATATATTTCGATCAAACGATATGCGGGTACAATCTCTATTTATCTCCTCTGATTCTTCTCTTCATGGATTTGGGTTTGAGATCTTGAAAGATGGATTTGACGATTGAATCTCCTTCATGCTTGAGATTGAATTTCTCTAACATTAACTTGGGGGTCGAATGACTTATTCCCGTATTAAATGTTAGGTCTTGACTTGATTGAAGAAGACTTCTTGGAGGACTTGATTCTTTGATCTTCTTGAAATAGGAATTTTGACTTGAATAACGTTGACTCGAGGGTTTGATAGCTTTTTCCCGGATCAAACGCTATGTTTGTTGAACTTCTCAACGAACGTGGCTTGAATGTCGCTTGAACATCGTTGATACTCTTGGATTAATTTGAGAAGAGTTGAAGTCGTCTCTTTACTTCTTGGGGAAGAGTCGTCGCCTCTTTTTCTTCCTCTTGGCCTTCTTCTTCATTGAACGGACTTCGGGGGCTCTTCGAGAACTTCTTCAAATTTTCAAAAGGGTTATTGAGAGCTCTTGAATTTGAGACTTTGGTTTTTTGAGATGTGTTTGATATGTTTTTAGGTGTTTGAGGTGTTTGAGGTGTGATTTGTGGGATTGAGGAGAACCCTATTTATAGGTGTAGGAGAGAGAGTCTTGGAGAAGAATACATCAATTTGATTGGTCCTTCATGATTTGACATAATCTCTTTCCTTCTGATATAATCTCTTTCCTTATCCTAAGATTTGACTTGGTGGGCAAGAAATAATTACTTTATTAATTAAATATCTTATTTATCTTGGATTTATGTCCAAAAATAAATAAAGACATCAATTAATAAAATATTAAAATTTTGATGTCTACAAATGCTTATTTTTTTAATAATATATAGAAATAAAATAATATTTTTTTTAATAATATATTTTTAATAATATAAAAAATAATATATTTTTAAAAATATATAAAAATAAAATAATATATTTTTAAATTATATCTAATAATTAATATATTCTAAAAAGTAATATATTTTTAATATATAAAAAAATAATATATTTTTAATAATATATAAAAATAAAAAGTAATATATTTTTAATAATATATATTTTTATTTTTTAATTAAACAATAAATAAAAGTAATTTTCAATTTTTTATTTGACTTTTATTTTTTAAAATAATATATTTTTATAATATATACAAATAAAAGTTAATATATTTCTAATAATATATTTTTAATATTTTTAATAATATATTTTTCAAAGTAATATATTTTTAAATTATTCAAAATACTATATTTTCAAATTATATAAATGCCTTTTTTATTTTTATTTTTATATAAGAGTTTAATATATCTAATTAAACAATAAATAAAAGTAAGTTTTCTATATTTTTATTTGAATTTTATTTTTTAAAATAATTTTATATAATATATTTTAATCATTATTCATAATATATATTATATATTTATTATTATTATTATTATTATTATTATTTGTTAATTTTATTTTTTGAAAATTTGAATCCTAGACACATGGAAATGAGAAAACCTTCCATGAACTATGAAATGGCTAATCCCATGAAGATGAGTTTTGTCATTCCCATTAGAATGTTCATTTCTTTCCAAAAAATATATTATTCATGGGATAAGGAATGAGTAAGGGAATGACCATTCAATTTTCATGTCATTCCCTCATACCAATCATGACATATATGTTATACGTCATAATGTAAATAGATATATGTGATTTTTCAATTTTTTTTATTAATATTTAAAATTATTTTGGTTAAAAAACTAAAATAAATATATTGAATATATATAATAACATTTTTTTTTCGGTCAATTCAGTTAATTATGATATTTTAGAGGGGAAAAGGAATAAAACCAAACTGAAATACCCAGAACTTTAAAAATAAAATCAATAATTGAACCAAAACGAAACATTACATATATATATATATATATATATATATTATAATTATTTCAATTTAACCGAAATTTGACAACCGGTGAAAACAATTGCTAAGATATATACACTAGAATTGAGTCTAACATGACAATTATTTTATTCGTTATAAAGAAAATGTAAGATAACTTTTTTTTTTTTATTTCTAAAATATTGAAGTGCTTGGATTAAATTTGGTGAAACTGACAAAGGCAATGGCTTTGGGGGTTTCACCAGGCAAGGACTGATACATGAATGGTCAGGTAAATAATGGCAAGTGTTCTTTGATAGCTTTGACAGCATATATGAAAATTTATTTTTTACACTACAGCAATACTATCAACTGCATCTAGCTATCCACAGTGCCATAACCACCTTAAATTACAGCAGTGAAAAAGTTGTTTACCGACTTTTGTTCCCCTGAACGAATTCCATCTGAATCACGCCGAGTAACTTGGCTTATCCTCCATAGTCGATTCGTGATGGTCCTTAGGCAACATTAAATACTGTTTTCACCAAATAGTACATGTGAAGATCTTTTTTTTTTTTTTTTTTCCTTCTTTCTAAATCACACGACGAAGCCTTATTACAAAGGTACGAATCTCTAGAAATGCGAAAAAGGCTGATATTTGAAAATTATAGCTTCCCTCTGTAGATTAAGGTTGTTTGGGGTTTACAAGGTAGGATGCCCATATATCATCTGCTGGGGGTGGCGGTTGAACCCAATGACCCGGTATACAGCTGCAATATCGAGTTTCGATTGATAAGAGGACAATATGAGACTAAATCCTAATACGACCACAGCAAAAGCAACATAATAATAGCAGTTTAGTCTCACCACTCAAAAATTCACTTGTAGGAAAAATTACTTTAAAAATAATCGCATTACGCCTTTAGTTATCTATATATATATTAAAAGCCAACCTATTTACCAAAAATAGTAGCAAGAAAAGTCAGCACACATTTAATGCAAACCTTATTTGGAATTTTTTTACTATATGCATTAAATGCTTGCATATTTACATTTACTATCCAGATATAATTTTCAAGATTTTTTTCTTAAATAATTTATGCAATGATATTACTGATATCCATTATAATTAATATTTGTCGAGTAATATTTTTTAACCTTTATTTAATTATACAAAACTAATATTTTTTTTAAAAAAAATTAATATTATTTATCATTTAAAAGATAATGATCACATCATTAAATGATTTTATTGATGGTTAGATAATAAAATTATATTAGTTATTCTTTAAAATTTCGACATGTTATTTATTTGTATATTATTGTCAACTATGATAGTGTTTTTATCACTTTTTTTTGTTATGTTTCAAAAATGAATTTATTGTAAAATATTTTTCTATTGCATACTATGTTAAATAAACTATAAAGCCTTAGGATGAAAATTAGAAAAAATCTCTTGATTATGTAAGAGATTTATTCTTTGGCAATTGCTAAATCAATTTTCTTAAAAAAATTATTATGAGAAAATTGAATTATAAAAAATATGTGTGTGTATTCTGTAAACATTTATACACAAAATTTTATTTTGAATTTCGTTACATATATTAATACGAAGAAGACTACTTCTATAAATTTTATAAATAATAATAATGAAATTATATGACTATAAATTTTATAATAAAATAAGAATTGAGTATTATATGTTGAACATGAATAAATAAAATTTTTATTTTTTCTTATATCAATGAAAAAATATATATCTAAAATCAAATTTATATTAGTATAACGTATTTGCGAAATAATACATTAATTAATATGTTAATTGTCTGGCTAAAATAAACATCACTTATTAATAGATGTGAAATATGGATGATCCAAACCTATCGTTTTTTTCCGCCTAAAAGTACAAGTCCTATAGAAATGATTGATTTATTATATGTATCTCGTGCATCGCACGAGCTATGCACTAGTAATAAAGGATAAACAAGAAAAGCACATGAATGCATCCGTGTCCTTGTGGTGAAAAAAAAAAGGAAAATGAATAAACTTTCTACAGAAAATCTAAATATGTTGATCTCTGAGGAGAAAGTGCAATTTACGTACCTTCCTCCAGGTCGTATGTACGTGTCCCATGTTCTTCTAACCTGCAATAAAAGATGAAATCATACTAAATTTATAGAAACCTCTAGCATCTCATAATTACGAATAGGGTAAGAATACTCAAGAAAATAGTTTGTAAGAAATGAATATAATATAACTATACAACAAAGACAGCAATCTCATCCTCATGTGTTTATATAACTGTCTTAGATCGTGTCTGGTCAATAAAAATGGTCGCCACAAGGGACAATACAAATGAACCACAACCAGAAAGTATCGACAAGCTTCTGTCCATGGAGCATGGCACCAAATTCAAATTCGACTAGCATAATAGTGATAAGGTGCAACAATAAGCTAAATAAGGGTGAAAATTTTGTCCAGTATTTACCTCAATGAGTGTGCCCATATCGGTACTGCTACCGTGATAGTAATGGTAAAATTCCATGGGCAAATTAGCAACAGAGTCGTACGAGCTGCCTGAAGATGGTCCATTCATTTCACGTCTTTTCGCTTCTTGGACAAACACTTCTGAAGCTCCTTCATTACTACTCTCGTTCTTATGGTCTTGCCTTACCCCAACTCCATCATTATTAAGCTCTATTTTTTCCGAACTGAGCGAATGATTGCGGATTTGTTTTGTTGACTCCTCGGCATTAGCAATAGCATCTTTAGCAGCATCTGTAACAGCTGCCACCATGGATTGACGCTCCTCCTCCTCGACCGCAGCTCTAACACGTTCGAGAAATTTATCATCCTCTTCTGGAAAAAAATGACCTGCAAAGTAATATCTGGTTAAGATACAGCTGTCTGTTAAAAGTCAGATTAACTAATATTTTGGGATAAAATGTAAGACGAAAACAAAACCTCTAGGTTATTTGTGTAATTCGGAGCCCCTGACCTCAGGGGCAATTTTTGTAATTCTCCTGCATTTTTACCTTGTTTTTTCAGTTTCTGTATTCTGATTGAGCGTAACTCCTGCAGCTTTTCAACTATCAACACTAGCTCGATCTGAAATTACAAGATTGTATAGGTATGAGTATGATTCAAGGGCTCGGGAAACAAATTAGACAAGGACAAAAGATAAGGACACTAAAAAATGCACACGTGGCACGAGACTAGGCAGCAACAGAAACTCCTCCAAAATGGACCATACAAGCATCCTTAAAGCAATTGCAATATAAATTTCAATATTCGATTGATAAAATTATAGGCTACTAATATCACGAGGATAATCATAGATTACATTACGCCTTTATGAGAAAAGATACGCAAGTGATAGTCAAAGAATTCTGCAAAGTTAGTGGAAGACGATACATGTGATGCATTGGCCACAAAGAAGACCAAGAAAATATATTGCGCTATATATCAAAATTCATAAATGCTTGATAACTGAAGCCAAATATCACTATTGTCTTCCCAAGATTTAATCACATTAAAGCTTTCAAGACATCAAGGAGGAGAGGCTTGGGCCAGCCAGCTATATATGTATCCATTAGTCAATGAGAATCCAAGCAGAAAACAAAAGATAGGAACGCCATCAAAGCTGAAACTGAATTTCAGATAAATAAATTATGCAACGGTAAGTATTATAATAATAGAGGCATTCTGTATCTTCAAGTTTATTTTCAGTAACAGAGACGAGAAGAATCATACAAGTGAATTTGTGTTGCTGAAAAACTGTCATGAGATGCGAAAAGAGTTTCCCAATAATTCGGATAGCATACACAGGACAACCAATAAAAGGGGCATACGACTAAAACCCTCACCTCAGATTGCAGTTTTTTCTTTTCGTCTTTTGCCTTTATCTTGGCTATTTCCTTCATCTTTTCCACCTGTAAAAATACCGATGCCTCTTCACTAAACCAAAAGGATACATGATAGAAACAGCTCAATAAATTTCCACACAAACAAACAATTTAATCTAGAAGATGCAATAAATGAACAAAACATCTCCCACGTGGAGCTAAGACACCATGAGACCATCCAGAACAGAACATTACAAAATAAAATGTATAGAAAGTACACAGAAAGA
>CACSLK010020742.1:5158381-5181194 GCA_902706635.1 Striga hermonthica | reverse complement strand
TTTTTTTTTTCCGTTTTGCATGATGCATCTAGTGGTGTAATTTTGCTTTTATGTCTATTTTCTTACTGAAAATTAAAATACTCTGCAGTTGGATCTAGAGAAAGGGATGATGGACTGCTTATATGCGAAATGTAAGTCACGGTTCCATTTTATTCACACAATAAAAATACTGTGCTTGCAGCATCTTAGTTTATACTATTTGTAAAAATATGTGCACAAGGTTCCATTTTATTCACACAATAAAAATACTGTGCTTGCAGCATCTTAGTTTATACTATTTGTAAAAATACGTGCTGTGCATAAATTGCTAGGTCCATCAGTCACTGCTCCCTCCCTAACCCCCCAGCCATTTTTTTTTTTCTTTTGTGTGTTTAAAGTTAAGTTCGTGACTAAAGCGAGAGGTTTCCAGTATTTGTATAAACATAGTGTGTTTGCTCTTTGTTAAGGACTACATTAGAGTTTGCTCTTCTAAAATCATGTGTGCGCTTTATCCTTCTCGTTGGCTTTATATCATGACCACTATGGTAATATCTATTTGTCTCATTTTGTGTAGGTACTCCTTGCATTACAGACTGTGTTATGGCTGAGCTCGAGAAGCTAGGTCAGAAGTACCGAGTTGCTTTGAGGCATGTTCCCCTTGTCACCTCATTTGAACTTTGTTTCTGTTTTTGGCTTTTGTAATCTCTGTCTAGTTTCTGTTTAACCATTTTATAGAAAATACTGATCCAAATGATGAGAATTTGATCTCTGAAGCTATGCGAATGGTTTATGTTATTTTCTTATTACTGACCAGTGCACTGGACTTTGTGAATTAAAATTTACTCGGCAATTTAATTTTGAAATGTGATTTTTTTTTTTTTTTTTGGTGGAACTTTATTATTTTTCTTTCTTATCAACAGAATTGCAAAGGATCCTCGATTTGAGAGGCTTCCCTGTACGCACAAGGGAACTTATGCTGATGATTGTCTTGTTGATAGAGTTACACAGGTAAAATATTATCGACATTCAACTCAGCTTTTGATTATCGACGTTTCGATTATGTTCTCATGAAAGACCTATAAAAGTATCATATATTTCTGTTGTGTAGTTCTAACATTGATTTTTCGTATAAATAACTAATAAACCTTAGTGACCCATTGCAACAGCACAAGTGCTACATTGTTGCGACCTGTGATCGGGACTTGAAGCGAAGAATTCGTAAGGTAGATAAGGCTGAGTTTTATTTCTGCTATTACATAATTACAAGAAACACCTTTAGGTTTTTCTTAATTGTGAAAACAATAGTCATATATTTGTAAAATGAAGTAATAATACAACAACAACAACGTAGCCTTTTACTCCCAAACAAGTTGGGGTAGGCGTAAAATGAAGTAATAATCTTCTCTTTAAATTATATGTCCCCATTAATATCGAGTGTCTATCAACAGGTCCCTGGGGTACCAATCATGTATATTACTCAGCACAAATATTCCATTGAACGGCTGCCTGAAGCTACGATAGGCGGTGGTAGGAATAAAATATAAAACTCCATTATATATATATATATATATATATGTTTCCTTACTTATTCATTCTTAAATTTCTTGTTTATTTAATTATGCCACGTGTTCTCCGGTGCAGCTCCAAGAAATTAAGACAATGAGCATGAAATCATGCTTGTGTTTGTTTTGATCGTAACTTTCAAAGTTCTCATATGTCGACCAACCATTATCAATTGACCTCGGCTCTAAAGATAAAACAAAAGACCAAGCAATACGAAACGAGGGGATCCGAGAGTTTTGAGATCATAGTTTTGTTACTGGATGTGTGAAAAATAGTCTGCATTGTGGGCACTAGTGCTTTTGTACTGGATTTTTGTTCTTGGGGTGAAACTTTACCTTATAGGCACAAGTTTTGATCATCTGATTCAATTATCTTTTTTGGTTTGAAAATTTGTCAGTGTTGCTAAGAACTCCATTTACCTCTGACTTGTGAGAGTTGCCATTACATATAATTAGCAATTTTGAGCTTTCTTTGTTTGGTGAATTACACTACTTTTCTCTGTGCGCCACTCTTTTTGTAGGGAATTACTGATGTATCTGCAATTCTTTTAGCTTTCTTTATTATAATATTTTTTTTTGTCGGAACGATAAAGAATATTATATAAATCAAAACGCACAAATGTACGAATAAATTTACAAAGCTCCCAACAGGAGAAAAAAAAAACAACCAAAAGCTGAATAAAATAGGAGAACATGTCTACGACCGTCTAGAATTCCGACTTATATTTGTATTGATCTAACTTGTCATATTTATCTAACGACCGCCTAATCTTTGAATTGATCTAACTTGTCATATTTATTTATCATCGGATGGGTTAGACAAAATTTAAATTATATTTTTTACAACATTAAATAAAAAGAACGTGAACCATTATGAAAACATGTCCCCACTCATAACATAATTTATTTGTCAAAACCACTATTTTTGACCAACTAATCATCCTATAAATCGTCTCTCTTTGAAGAAAAAAATAGTCGGCTCACTAAAAAAACCGGGCCGACTTGAAGGATCATTCTCGGCCCGGCTTATCAGACACAACTTAAAATTGTTGATAAATATTGCTATTTAGAAATGCGCTTTTTATTACGGTTTCTCCATACGCGATTTTCTCTGTGCTTTTACAGAGCAAGTGGAAGTCTGCTAATGGCGGCAGCGTCGTTCAGATACTTGGTGCAGCTACACAAGGACGTCCCAAAAGCGGCGAGATTCTACTCCGAGGGCTTGGGTTTCACCATTAAAGTTTGCACCCTCCGGTGGGCCGAGCTCAGCTCCGGCGAGCTCAGGCTCGCTCTCTTGCATTCTCCCAGGTGGATTTTTTATTTTTTATTTTTTTTTTCTTTTCTGATATTTCAGCTTTTGTTGCTCGATTACGGAAAAGTGATTGATGGGTTATGCGTTTACTGTTGAAAATTGGGCTGCTTGCTTTGATTATGCTGATGCATTCATGAAAATTCTTAATTTGTGCATCTGATATTGAAATTAGTGGGCGAAGGGTTTACACATTCGAGAATGGTGATGTGTTGAAATATCACTTGTGAGTAGTCCCACATTGATTATATAGGATAAATGAGTCTAGTTAGCTTTGGTTTTGAGATGGAACCTCACTAAGATACACCTAGTTCACCCTCTTATGGTGCGCTTTATCTGGTGGGACCATACTCTCTTCACCCGGTTCTAATATGTTGGTATGACTCATATATTGACAAAGGAAGAGGGCAGGCTGATGCCTGCGAGCGTAACGGAGCGAACGTAGCGAGGGAAGCGGAATTTAAGTAAATTTATACCTTGTAGGGTTTTAGTATAAATACATGGTGTATTGATGTATTTGATACGATTGAGAATAATAAAAGATCCCTCAGCCGCCGTGGACGTAGGCACATTGCCGAACCACGTAAATCTTGTGTTTTTTTTTTTTTTTACTTTTCTTGTTTTTAATTCGTGTGTCATATTGTCATCTTCACTCAACATAATATGATGCTAGGTATTCTTGTGATTTTTGATTGTTTGATTGATGAATTTGTTTTTTATAGCATGAGCTATGGTGTTGTTTGAAATTCCCTTGCTTCGTGTGTGGACCTCTGAACATGGAATGAGCCATCATATAAATGTTTTTAAAAGTATGATTTTAGTTTTTTCTTAAGCATTTTGAGTTTCTAGTATGGTGTGAATCTCACAATATCATTCTCAACACAAAGTCTAGAGTATTTCATTTCAGTTTCAATTATGCACGACTGTTGAAAAAGCACGGTTGCCTAACGTTGGGGTGCATCCTTAATGCGTTCTTCATTGTTATTATTTAATTGAAGCTTTTGAAAATTGTGATTGGATTTAGTTTCGACATTTTTAAAATCTTCTGCTTCACTTGGCTTCCACGAATTAGTTGGTCTGAACAAGCCACAAAAGCTTTGAAATCTTGTGGGACGTCGGAGTAGTAGTTTTTGTATTGAACATCGAAGTTTTCAACTTAGTATTTTGGTGAATTTGATTTGGAGAGTGTTGAGTTAGCCTTAGTCTTTGTCTCTGTATTTCAACATGATTTTTAAGATAAATAAGCTAACTTCAAATCCTTGCATTGATTGATGTATGCTGCATTTGTCTCCAAGGGATTCAAGAAAGATGTGAAGACGAAAATGAAATGCAAATTTAACTGATATGTTTGAAATTTAAAGATCTTATCCATCTCTAAACTCTGTTATCATCATCTTTGAAAGGTGTAACCTTTCATCACGGCAAGTAATAACTTTCCTTTAAACGGCTTTTTCAGCGAAAATGTCGAGCAGAAGGGCTATTCATCTCTGCTATCATTTACAGTTAGCGATATCAATAGTACCGTGACAAAATTGATGAGCTTGGGTGCAGAATTGGATGGTCCGATTAAGTACGAAATCCATGGAAAGGTAATTTTCCATCAACTCTATTGTGTGATTTGCTTAAAAAAATTATGAACAGAATTGATGAACATTTAATCTCAAAATCCCTTTTGCTAAATTAAATTTGATGATAATCGATATATATTCACATTAACAGGTAGCAGCAGTGCGATGTGCCGATGGGCACGTGTTAGGCCTTTACGAGCCAGCTTAGATGTTCGCGACAAGAGCAAGTTTCTTTTGCAAAATTTTGTGTCAATGCATAAATCAATGAACAATATTGCTCTGCACTTCGGTGTACTGTATAAGTTCTGAGGTGTTAAAAAAATTTATGTCCTATAAATAGATTTTAGAGGTTTATTCAGATCTCTAGGTTCAGATGCTTTATTTAAGATGCTGATTTTTTTTTTTTTAAAAAAAAAATACTTTTAAAGATTTAAATTTAAATGTTTTATTATTATATGCTGCTTCCTTGTGTATGTGTAAGCATTGACATTCTATAAACAATGTGGGATTTCATTAACACAGCCTGACTGACTGACTATAAGATTTAAGATATAAATCAAAGAAGCATTATTTTCCAATGCACAAAAGGCCTAATCTACAATACAATAGTAGATTATCCCTCTTACACAGAACATATATAAAAGTCAAACAAATCCGAGGTCGTGACGAATTAAGAAAACCCGGTGGCTGAGACATTTTTTACTCTGTCCCAGCAATCTTCTTTTTCAGAGCTTCTATGTCTGATGCCAGTTCTTTTCTACTTGACTGACAACAAAAAAAAAAAAAAAAAAAAAAAAAAATCAAAATTCATCAGCCACAAATGATATGTTCAGATTATAAGGTGAAATTTTACAAAACCCTTCGATTATAAGGTGAAAATTTTGCAAGATTTCGGTACCTTGAAGAGAAGGTAACGGTATACAAACCAGCCACTGTATCCTAAGCCAACCAATTCCATGACTTTTGGAAGCTGATAAGAGTCGAACGAGTAGTTTCACGAGTTAGTTGATATATAAAATAGACATATTCTTCCTTATTCTCAAGATTTTGAAATATTCTCAAAGAAGAATTCTATCCTCACTATAAAGTATAAACCCATATCATCACTTCATTTTCTTTCTCAACATTTGAGGTGTGGATAGAAATAAGCTTTTTCAAATGGGATGAATAGTAGTTTTTGTGAAAAAACAAAATGTTTTAATTCATGTTTTGATGAGATAAATCTTGACCGACCAGGCAAAACTGAAAAAATAAAAAAGAAAAAAGAAAAAAATCGTATAACCGGTCGTAGCCAAGATTCTGTTCGAAAACTTGTTCTCAACTAGTTCTAGCTTCAACTGCATCAATTAGTGAGGTTTTCTTTATAAGATATGCAAACTATAAACAACAGTATGAATGAAGGTTGTGTTTGGTAAGTATATGAGTTAGCTTATACCTTATTGTATTATAAGAAAGGTTTTCTGTATTCAAATAAGTTTGGTTTGGTAGACGAGCTTTTTTAAAAAGCTGGAGCTTATCTCATAAGTTTTCTCTCGGGCAACTTTTCAAATAAACATATTGAATTTTTTATTTCAGCTAGTGGATCAGCTAATTTTACCAAACACTTTTATCATATAAATTAACTTTTCAGTCATAAGTCATAAGCTATCAGCTATAAGCTCAAAATTCACTTAAAAGCTATAAGTTAGTTAGCTATCAGCTAGGTTGACCAAACATAAGCCGAAGTCTATTTTTTAAAGAACTTACCAAAGGGACTGAGTTAATTGCACCAACAACAACGGTCGCTAACCAAACAGCAACAATCGCACCACCACCATAAGTAAGCACAGTCGATTTGTTCTCAACGGCATCCCACTAAATAGAAGCATCACAAAAATGCATTAGATCAGTAACTTATGACTCAAATCACACAATAAAACTAGGATAGATGTTGGACGTTTGTTTGATACTATTTTGAGCATAATTTACCTTTTCCTTCAGGTCTGTGAACAATTCATTCGCATCAGCAGGGCTCTCGTCAGATGACGAGGCTTTAACTAAGAGCTGAGAGGACCTCCTGGAATCTGTTTTCAAAATGGCATCACTCGACATTTTTGTTTTTTCCGAAAAAAAATTGACGGGTATGAAGAATTTGCGGTAAGAGTTTAGTTACACACTTCAACTTATAGGTTCAAAGCATTCATCTGCAATGTTAATAGCTACGATATAAAATTCATAGTTAGAGGTGTTAATAGAGAAAACACGAAGTCAGCACAAGATCTTGCATATGCATCAAACTAAAGGGAAATTCTACGGTCCTGTTACGGAACCATTCCATCAGGGTTTGTAACCGTTAGATCATGTAACCGTTACATGATGACCTAACGGTTACAAATCACGACGGAATGGTCGGGACTGTAGCATTTCCCCAAACTAAATTACACACATTAATCACATCACAGTACTCAAATTCTACCAAACCAGATCACAAATACCAACATGAATTCAAATTAATTTCAAATCAAACGAATTCACATGAACACAGAAAAAAAAAAAAAAAACGAAACACCGTTACCAAATAGCAGCATAAATTCAAAATTAATTTCACGGGTCAAACAAAGAACCCTGCTTTGCATACAAAAGCTTGTACCTTTGAGCAGAAGCTTGAGCGGGGCGGCGGACGAGAGAGAAGGGCGTTGGGGTAAGGGGCAGAAAACGGCGCTGCTCCTTGTCGCCGGGAGGCGGTGAGTCAACACGGCGGTGGCCGCCATTGAAGTGGAAGCTGCAGCTGCCATTTATTTTATTGGCTGGAAAACTCCCAAAAATTAAGGGGAAAAAAGTGAAAATTGTTGAGATGTTAATTGGGCAAAAGCAAAAAAAAAGTGGGTCTTTGCTCAGCCTCACTTTCTTTATCTCCTCTGATTTTTTTTGAGAAGACTCATTTCTAGATATCCACAGCAATTTTATTTTATTTTTGGTCAATGGGGAGCTGCTATCAGCAGCTGACACGTGGAGGAATCGAGCGTCCTAATTGGTCCGTTCTCTATCTTGAAAATCCGGTGTTACTCCCTTCGAATGCTGACATGACAAAAATTTATGTTTCGTAATGTTGTTTATATATTTATTTTTCCTCTGAAATTAGACTTAGTATTAGACATAAATAACTTTTTTTCAAGTGGTAATCTTACCATACTATAATTGTTTCTCATATTTTTCTCCTAACCTATTCCTTTTTTTAATCAATTATTCAATCAAAATTTTAAATAAGAAAATTATTTTAGCAATTACTTTTATCATATAGTTCTTAACAGTTAACTCAACGCCTGTAGGACACGGATATTGTACTAGTTATATTTTTATTTAAAAACATGACAGCGTGTCGATGATGCATGACTCCAATTAAAGTTGAATAAATTATATTTAAAATTAAATAAT
Organism: Striga hermonthica; assembly: GCA_902706635.1. Classification (NCBI taxonomy): domain Eukaryota; kingdom Viridiplantae; phylum Streptophyta; class Magnoliopsida; order Lamiales; family Orobanchaceae; genus Striga; species Striga hermonthica. The sequence continues at coordinate 5,173,362 of CACSLK010020742.1, read as the reverse complement.
ATTTGAAATGTACTGATTAAAGTTGATATAATATAAAAGTAAAAGATACATTATAGAAATTGATTGGTAGTAAAAATTATGTGAGCGAATGAATAGTGATTAAAGTTAATGTGGTGTGTCAGATTAATTTTTTAATATTATTTAATTATATTTATAAAAAGTAGGAAAGTTAAGTTTAATTGAATTTTGAATCGGATAATTGATATGAAATGGATTAACCGGTTATAACCAGTTGAGTTGAATCATAATTCATATCTCATTACATTCGTTATCCTCTAGGGTTCCACAACCCGACTACTTGGTGGATTATGGTCCAAGAAATTGGGCTTCGTCTTAACCTTGGAACTTAAAACTAAGGTTGGACGTTAACAATCCTCGAAACATACGTGTTGCAGCTTGTTTACCTAATATATTCGTATATTTTTCCTTGCCATTATTTAAGTTAGAGTATATATTGTGTTCACCAAGATTTTAGTCAATAGTACACACACACACACACACTACTAAAATCACCACATGATTTCACAATTCTGATCGATCGATCAATCATTTATTATTAACAAGAAGTCGCTCAAAACCCGAACTAGACATTACAACCATTCCACCACACACCACGACTTATCAGCTAAAAACGCTGATCGATTTATTCGTTCCGCTACGTACCCCCATAATAGTAAAACAAAACACACTCGGTTATCATAACATTTCAACCTATCGGCTGAATTTCGCAATATTGATTGAGGTTAGTGCCACCAAGGATCCCGTAAGCCAATGCCTTGTTGGCGGCCTCGGTTTGGTGGATCCCATCCCAACTCACGTAGTTTTGAGGGTCGCTACAAGCCGAGGCAGTTGCCATTTGGCCATCGATCACTTTTGTGGCCCCACAATAGACCTGCTGGTTGAAATTGTACGACCCGCCTCCATATCCGCAACATGCCGTTGTCCCATGTTGCAATCCTAGCATACGAAAACAATGATACTAACTAATATCAAGAAACAAAATATAAATAGTCTCGAAATACTAGTGAGTGTCAATTTCTTACCAGAAAGATCGTATCGAAACATTAAACAGGGATAGTATGATAATATTACGAAAAATATAAATAGACAGGAAATAGTATTAACTATCAATTTCAAACCTAAAAGAGGTTGGACAGTCAAGAAATAGTTCGTACCGTGGCTAGTGGGGTTCTGGAAAATGTCTTGTAGCATGGAATATGTGTCGACATACATGAGGTTAGCATCCTTGAGCTCTTGCCTCGTTTGCTCGACCGCGGCCTTGAGCGCGTAGTTGTACTCGTTCACGGCATTGTTGTACGAGCCCAAGCACCCGTATGAGTCGTAATCCGAGCTCTGGTGAGGGAATTGCACGATAAAAGCAGGGTAGCAACCCACCGGGCCAATGTTGAGGATCAAAAACGAGCGAGCTCCAATGTCGTAAAGTTGCTGCATGCAATTCCATTTACCGACAAAAAATTATCAACCTTATAACTCAATAAAAAAATCACGTTCGATTTTAAATATCTCGAAATCAAAATGTGGTTTTATTGGTTTCGGAAATTTGAAGCGAGACCTTAATGGAGCTAATGGTTTCAGACACGAGCTGAGGTTGGACTTGCTTAATCCCACCGGGACCACCCGAGCCTGCATAACCCGTCAAGTCGTTCTGACCGATGTAAATTGTGTATAGTGCTTTCCCAAATATATCTGGCTGAGGAAGATTTGTTTGTCCTGTCACAAAAGGTTAAAATAAACAATCAATCTATGGCCAAAAAAAAAATGTTATGACAATTTAACCTTGAATATAAGATGAATTTGTTACCTACCTTGGGACTTTGAATTATACTCCTCAACCTTTGACTTGAACTGCTTCATTTGGTTGACTTGGACTTGCAAGTAGAAAGGACTAACACCGTTGACAAACAAGGATGTCTGAGGCTGGAGCACGGTTGATGCTGACGTGGCGAAGTTGGCTCCATGCCTGAAGTCCGACCCGATTGACTTCAGGTAAGGGCTTATGAAGGGGAGTCCAAGAGCTTGAGCTGCATTGAGTGAATTAAGGTATGATCATAAGTACTAATTTTGTTTTCTAACTAATGTAGCCACATTATACTGGTTAATTTGTTTTCTAGGTAATATGACTAAATTGCCATGTAGCTTTTAAAAGTATAAAAAAATAGTCAGACTTGTGGAAAATATGAAATAATAGTCATTTTACTTTGTGAAATGACACAATTACCTTACTATCAAAAGTTGTTTCTGAAAATCCAGTTTTGGTAGTCTAGCAAAATGGGTATTATTTATACTTCTACAAAATAGATATATAGATGCTTCAATTTACCGAGAAAGTCGACATAGAGCCTCCCATCCGAGTGTCGGCCGGTCGGCTTATTGAAATAGGTCATGCCGTAAGGAGACGGTTGAGATGGGAAAGCGGCGAAAAAGCCTCCGGTATCGGAGTTCGAGTCCCCGAAAACAAACATTGCCTCGAACGAACATTTCGCGTTGGCCGTAGAAGCTAGCATTGCCATTAAAATCACCAAGCAAACCATGGTACAAGATTTTCCAAAAGGAAAAGAAACCATGTTTCTTTTTTTTCTTTTTTTTTTTTTCTTTTGTATGTCTAGTTAACTATAGAAGGGTTTATAATTTGTTCTTATTTTTTGGTTTTTTTAGTTGTGAGTGAAATGGAGAAGGTTTTGCTAGTGATATTTATAGTGGTTGAGACTTGTGCATGGGCAAAAAATTCGATCTGATCCACCTAATGATAGGCATGGATGGGAACATAAGTACAAAGATTGGTAAATTAAATTTGGTGAGATAGAAACAAAAATTGTATGGAGTTATGGGTCTTATTAGTTGAATTTGCAATGTGAAGGTTAGTGCTATAAGTGAATGCCAAAAAAACACAACTATACGATATCGGTGAGTGCCAAAAAAAGGCAACTAAATGGATGGGCATATTAAAACTTGATGGATGGAGAAAATTGTTATCATGTGTAAAGACAAGAATTTTTAACTAAGTTGTGACGTTTATTATGCACTGTAAATGAGAAAAAAAAAATGGTGAATTGATCGATGGCAAAGTCGATGCTGCTACTCCATGGGGTAGTGCCCCCATGCGGTTTTTAGCCACATTCACACACTCACACACTCACACACACATGGGTGTGTGTGAAATTTGTGGCTAAAAACCTCATGGGGACACTACCCACATGGGTAGCATGAATTCAATCCCGATTAATGTGGTGAAGCAACTAATGTTGGGAAAATGAATAGTTATTTATAACAAAAAAAAATATTCTTTCAAGAAATGGCCAAATTTGATAATTATTATAATAATCTTAGAGAACCGATAAATTATGGTGAGCGATTAATGTTGGAAAAATGGATAATTATTTAGTAGCCAAGAACTTGAACTTAATTGTGCATTGCCTCGTATATATCTACACTCCAGTTCAGGTTACCCAGAATTTGAACTTGTTTGTGCAATTCCATTGATCTAAATCTTTCTCTTCAGTTCAGGTTGCCAATAATTTGAAGATGTTTTTTGTGCATTGCCTCATATCTAACCCTTACTGCAGCACCAAAGACAATGGATTTGCCTTTAAATTCTCCTCAAATTAAAGGCTAAGACGCAACAAAACAATCCCAGGAAACGCGTTTTCAGTTCACCTGGCGCATGTATAGCTAGAGTGTAAACGAATTGAATCGAAGTGAATACTCAACTATTCGATTCAAATTCATGAAAAAATTCGACTATTTGCATTCATATTCGATTTGTTGTCAAGTTTGATTTGTCGTTTCAGTAATTATTTATAAATATAAATAATTACTACACAATATTCGACTATTTCAAATCGAATATGTGCATATCCAGATTCGAATAAATTTTAAATACTACGCATTATTCTTATCAAAATTCGAATTCGCATTTATACGATACGAATCAGGAATACCGAATTCGAATTACGGATCAAATCGAAAATGCTTTCATATTAATTTATGAAAAAAGAACAGCCAAATGATTAACGAACAATGTCCACAGCCCATTATCGAATAACTATTCACATAAGAGCAAAATTAACTGCAATGTCCCTTTAATTCCATAAACAACTCAGATATCAACGTACTCATATGTACAAAATTCTCCAGCACCAGCCCTTGGCTAATTTATCCAACCAGAGTCGAAATAATATCACAGTACAACAAACTTCTCCCAATTGTTCTCCACCAAAGAATAATTAGGCAAGAACTTACTAAGTTGTGCCAGAACTTCCATTCACTTTGGTCTCTGTTCTTACGTATGTGAGACCACGAACAGCTGGTGCCGGAAAATTGGTGCTAGCTGAAGTCTCGCTGGCACTCGAGTCGGCCGCACGCTTCCACTGGAAGCTCCTTGTAATCATGGGTACACGTGGCCTGTATATGCTGGGCATGCTTCTATGAAAAGGAGCTCTGAAAATTCTGGGAGTAGTAAAAGGAGACGCTCGAGTGACACGTGGCCATGTTGCAATTGATGAAGCTTCTGGTTGAGCAGAGCTTTTCCTAACAATCTGCACAAAATGATGGTTAATTTTGATAAAGTTGGTATAGTTAGGGTGTGATTTGATATGGATTTTATTGATTTTTTTGTGAACCATAGTTAATTTTGAAAAATGTGGTAGGGTTAATTGTTAGTGGGAATTTAAGTCTAAAATAAAATAAAATAGTTAAAATTGGTTTGCTGTAGAGTAGGAGAAAAATGATTGAAAGTGATGGTTAGTTAGAATTATGTGAGTTGATGAATAGTGAATTAAAGTTTATATGATGTGTAAGAATAATGGGTTGATATTATTTAATGGATGGGTATATTTGGAAACAAACACATTTCATGGATGGGTAAAGTCACATGTCTACGAAAAAAGGGGTGAGAAATGTCTTTGGGAGACGAGAACATCGGCAGATTCAAATGGACTGAGCTACTGGTTAAATGAAACCAATAACACTATTAAACAACAGATAAAACTTGGTCAAAACTCAGAATCAGTGAATGAACGTAGAAATCATATCGCGAGCCCTTCATCTACTGTTAACAGTATTCAATTACGCGTACCTTGAGAAGGCGAGACATGAAGGAAGTGCCATCTAGAGATAAGGCAAGCTCCGCAGCTTCTTTCCTCATGAACTCAACATAGGCTGACCTGAACATGTGAGACATTTTAGACTAGAATTCCAAAACATTGAAGGGAAATGAAGCATGTGAAATATCCTATTACCCTTTTGGCTGTCCAGTAGCCGGATCAGTTAAAATGATCACTTTCAAGATTTCTCCAAACTTGTTGAAGTTTCCTGAAAGGCTATCCTTAGTGGCAGCAAAATGAACCTGAAAAACATGGAAGGGAGTAATTAAAGGAATAAAACGAGAAAACTAAAGAAGAAAAGGTTCCTACTCAAAAAGTGAGGTGTAGAATTAATGGGAATTTACATTGCTAACAAAGATTGTCCGAGAATCAGCATCATCAGTTGGTGGACCAGTATTCTGTAAATCTGGAAGAACCAGAGTTCAGACAAGGGATTAACAATAGCAGCATGAGATCTAGTCAAGTTTTTAGGTTGGTTTAGGAGTTTATAAAGGAAGTTAGGTGCACATGTATGGAAATAAATATCGGGCAACAAAAGAAAACAGTTTTTGCTTGGTACCAGCTCCAAAAAAGCATTCAAAGTTTACCAGTTGGTGCGTAGGTCTTTTCAGGTGGTTGTTGGATCATATCAGGTTTTGCCTGTGACAATACGAGTCACATATAACAGGTGATTAATTTATTACATAACACGCGACCAAAACTTATCAAGATAAGGAACGGATACAACACAAGCATGCATGAAGTTCTTACATTTCCATTAGAAGCTATAGTAGGATTGCTGTTCTCCTTTGTCAACCTAACTTCAGATTTAGTAGCCACAGTACTATCTAGTGCTTGTTTGTAATTATCCATCTCATACACCACCCTTTCCTCCTGATATTGGGCTTTCCTGGTATTCATCCCTACATATGAAGCAATTCTACGGGACGCATTGTGCCTTGTTGCGGGTCGACCCAAATCTTCAATTTGTTCAGAAGCATACTCATATGCTAGGGAGTTATCTATCCACTTTCTACCAGATTCGCCTACCGAAGTTAAACCCATGGCATCTGGTTCCCTCTCACCAATATCATCATAACCATCCCCATCATCTCCCAAAACAGAATCCAATATAGTTTCATGAAAAGGCGAGATGTGTCCTAGCAGTGTGTTGCCATCATTTTGCGGATGATAAACCGAGTTAAAATTTTCTGTTGCATCACTCACAACACCAGCAAATTCATTTTCTTGGTGACCAAGCCTAGCAAACACACTATGTAAATGCACGGTTTTGTTCACATCCTCAACTGCCTCTGCTGCAGCTTTAATGGCCACGGACATGGAAGTACGCGGAATTCTCTGACGGCGTTCTTCCTGCAATAAGTCCCCTGTTGATGTAGAAACCACAGACCTCAGGCGCTTGCGTGAAGAATCTTCTGCATTGGAAGGCCTAGAGTTACCAACGGCTTCGCGTACAGCAAACTGCAATAGTCGTCTTGCAGCACCAGCAGTTGACTGGGAAACTTCCCTCTGTCAAATTTAAAGGAACACATGAACAAAAGAATGCAAAATAAGGATTTCAGAACTCTGGAAAAAGACTTGTCCAAGAGAGAAACAAAGACAACTTTTACAAACAAGCAGTTTGAGTACAACAAGTACCAAAATACCTGATCACATGCCGAGGAACTATGACAAAAATAAGATTCTAAAGATGGCTGATTGCTTCTAGACCTCAAAAGCGAATACCACATGCGAGTGGGAAAAAGGGCAAGAAGATAGATGGAATAGTTGATCTAGATGCAGAAAAGGGTGGCAAAATCAAATAGCTAAACAAAAGCATCGTATCCCTCAGTGATGAGTCTCCTGGAATCACATGCAATAATACTAAATCCAAGAGATACTAATAAAATAAACTAATAACATAGTGGTGGTCAATGCCGAGCATCACTAAATGAAAATGTCGCCATGAAGTATCAAGACATGCCAAAATGAACAAGCATCAGAAACATTTTCTTTTTTTTTCTGAAACTTGCAGCCAGTTCCAAGTTATCGTTCAATCTACCATAAAAGCTCATATATCGGCCAGAGTTTTGTGAACTCAGTAAATAATCGATGACGCATATAAAATGTTGTCATAGTTTGTCAAATTTAAACAGGGATACCCAGTAAAGTAAAAGACAGCTATCTCTCCACTCTTCAACACAATCATCATGACAGTTGACAAGTCAATGTCTCACAGTTCTCACTCGTATAGTAGTACACCATGACTCAGTTCTTGCTCCCAATAGGCTAGAAGAAGAAAAGTTATTACCTGTCTAGGCCGTTGTTCCTCAGTTCGCCTTCTCTTCTTTTGAATTGTAGGCCGAGGTGAAAGAAATGGCTTTGTTCGCCAAACTCTCTGATTAGGTTCATGATTGGAAAATTCATTGCCGTCAACACTGTTTTGAGGAAAGAGGACTTCATTGTCATTCCTACCCCTCACTAAACCTTTGGATGGAAGATTGTTATGGTATCCATGTGATTTAACAGAATTCGGGGTCTCAGCTATAGATTCAATCTTACGAGCCTCAGTTTTTCCAGTCTCATCTCTTGTTACCAGCTTTGTTTTGGGCACTCCATCTGTTTGAAATTCTTGCGGTTGTACATAAAGACTTACATTAGATCCTAAATGATCCCAAAGCCTGTGTATAACAGTTAATTATTAGACAAAGTTTGTGCACACCGCATAGTACTCATGCATATATGATTAGTGGCAGTTGAAGTAAACCTCACCAGGAAACAAAAGAGTCGCTGTCATCACCCAAAAAAACATTCAACTCGCTCTTTGCTTCATCTTTAGATCTACCATTTTTCAGCAACACTATCACATATTCCTGGGACAAATCACATATCATAAATAATTGAATATAGCGAGATAAAATGTTAGTTCACAGGAAAACAGAAGAATGACTTGAATTACTTGAATGACAGTAAACATCAAACTCGACATGACGGACAAGATCACATCCCAATAAAAAAAGTTAAAGTGAATCCAGTACACCACTGCTAGAAATGAGAATGTCATGAAGCAACAACATTGCACTCCTATACTAGGATGGAGGTGAAATTACATGCGAAAAATAAAATAGTGCAACCAAGTGCATAGTAACATCATAAAGCAACGTGGAATTACTACGTTACTAACCAATATGACCGTATAAATTTTCCAAATATTACACACACACCCCAAAAAAAAAAAGAAACACAACTTAGTTAAGTATCAAATTCATACTTCTGATAGACTTGACTCAGTTACACAGTCATCCTGAAGGTATGAAGGCCTAAAGCTATAGAACAAAATGGAGCAGATGCACAATATACAAAGCAAAGAACACTCCACTACAGTCATAAGCACCACAATTGTAAATCTCATATAATCACATAAAGAACTATATTTCAAACATTTATATGACAACTCATTCATCTGAGCTGCAACACAAAACAAAAAGAGATTATCATATTCAGTATTCACAATTTAAAATTTTCAGAAGTTTTAAGTTATTACCATTCCTTGCAGCAAATATTAAGTTGTTAGCCATCAACAAAGAAAATACAAATTACAAAACTATTTGTCTTCATCTCGAAGTAATTTTGCACCAAGGATGACAAATGAGACTTCAAGTTCCACATTAGCCATTGAAACAGTTTGTGTTGTTTATGGTTTGGTGTTGAGAATCCAATCGCATTCGGGTATTCGGAAAGTTGTTCGGGCAGAAAAACTTTCATTAATTGAGCAAATATTATCACCACAAATATGCACTGCCAGTGACAGGGATATACTACCAACACTTATAACCCATCAAAGCCACTTTATGACTATATTCCAAACAAACCATCTAAGTGAATGCACCACCAGTTTGACCCAGCAGACTGAAACAATACTTTCTTCTTCACATATGTTCACACGAAAAAGCACATATTAATCATATTCAGCTCATTACATGATTCAGAACACTGAAACTATTCCAATTTCTACCGCTCTGTTTGCACAGTTACAAAATAAGCCCTGCAGCGTGACAAACAAACAGCATTACCTATCCCCACTATTCTGAACATCCTGTAAAATCGCAAAGCTATGGAACCAAATATTTTTGGGATTTTCTGAGATCATTTCATTTCATCAGAATTCAAAAGAAAACAACGTACAGTGACACTATTTATGCATGCAAGACGACAAGGAGGAAGATGATCTAAACGGCGTCGTTGACATTAAGTGAAACGACGCCGTAAGCGACTTATAAATGAAAAGAAAACACCACAAGTAAACCAACATAAAATGACACAGTTCAACTAAAGAAAAACGTGAAAAGAAAGACACAAAACGTTCCAGCGACTTTGAACATATGCATGTCATAATCTCCATGCACAGAAGCCATCATCTTCTCTAAGCTGCAATTCCAACACCCGCCCCTCACGGTGGGCCATGGTGCGCCTGCAACATGCCCAACTTGGACACAAGTAGCAAAACGTGCCCCAGCTATGATCTTAGTGAACAAATTAGCAAGTTGGTGCGGGGAAGCCTCATATAGAGGAATGATGAAGCCTTGCTTAATTTTCCCCTAACAATGTGATAGTCGTCGATCTCAAGGTGTTTTGTCCGTTCATGAAAGACGGGATTAGCCGTAATATGCACGGCAGCATGATTGTCACACCACAATGGAATAGAAAAAATCAGAGACACATGAAACACTTGGGCAAGTAAGTGTAATCACAAAAGCTTAGAAACTGCATTCCCATTGCCCTGAGGATTTAGACACAGTATGTTGCTTCTTGCTTTTCTAAGAGACAAGTGAATCACCTAGGAAGGAAGATGAAAACCATCTTCTAGTGTCTTTACAGGTTGCCCAATAAGCATCACAATAGGCCACTAATGTGAATGAGGAAGTGTTGTTGGGGTAAAATAAGCCCAGAGAAGATGACCCTTTTAAGTATCTGAGTATATGTAGAGCTGCTTTCTAATGAGTTCAATTCCGAAGAAAAACTTAGCAGCCCCTAAGTCTTTTATTGTAAATTGATTATCCAGGAAAATCTTCAATTGATGTATGAGTGAAAGTGATGACTAAAACATCATCCACATAAACCAATAGAGCCAAAAAATCATTACTCTTAGTTAATGTGAAAAGGCATAGGATGATTAGAGAAGCCCAAAGTGTGACAATTTTCTGCATAACTCAAGGTTCCATTCTCTTGATGCTTGTTTGAGCCCATAGAGGCTCTTGACTAGCTTGCAAACTTGACCTGCCTTTGGTTTTATCATACCTTTGAGGTGGCTGCATAAAAACTTCCTCACCATGAAGAAAGACATTATTCATATCTAATTGATTTAGATCCCAGCCTCTATGAATTGTCATTGCTATGAGAAATCTCATTGTGACCAATCTTGCTACTGGTGAGAAAATGTCAAAATAGTTCACCCCTTCTATTTGATTATATATCCTTTAGCAACTAACCGAGCCTTAAACCTTTCCACTAATCCATCAACCTTTCTTTTTATTTTATACACCCATTTGCAACCAATTGCCTTCTTTCCTTGTGGTAACTCTGTAAGTTCCCAAGTATGGTTATCCTCAAGTGCATCCAATTCTTTCTGCATAGCTACTACCCAAGAGGGATGCAAAGCAGCCTGCTTGTAGTGAAATGGCTCCTTTTCAGTGTAGATATTGGCAATGAACTCTTTATGTGTCAGTAGATCAAGCTTGATGCATTGTGCTGAGTGCTCATCCAAAATGTAATCATCATGCCAATGAGGTGCACTTCTTATCCTGTGACTTCTTCTCATACCATCATCATGTGTCTCCGCTTCTTGAGTATGCACTATCTCCATATTAGTTGTTCCATCTTTTTCAGGTTCCTTAGCATGTTGAGGTAGAACCATGTCCTCCTTAAGTTGTGTGACATAAGGGAACACATTTTCAAAGAACACTACATCCCTTGCTATAAAGCACTCACCACTGTCAATATCATATAATTGATAACCTTTATTCCGTTTTGCATTTCCCAAATAAACACACTTACTTCCTCTTGGTGCATACTTTGATCTCAGTGGATGAATCTTTGTTGCATAAGTCAAACAACCAAAAGGTTTTAACCTCTGGAGATCATAGAAGAAGGATTCCCTGACCAGGAGTCCTTCAAATACCGGAACACACGCAGTGCAACATCCCTGTGAGACTGTCGCGGTTGATGCATTAACTGAGCAAGCATATGCACAGAATAGGACAAGAGCATAGGATCTCTTTCCAAGAGAAAAGTGGACGAACTATGCTTTTTTCTTCCTTTGGTGGGCAAAACTTGCCATCTGAGCATAGTTAAACTGTCCATCCACATTTTCCTTTCCTTTTATATACTAAGTAATTTCTTGTAATTGTTTCACAACAAGTGACAATTCACTATAAGTTGAACTCTTTCTTCCAGGCACTTCCTCTCCCCATTGTTCTTCATCCTCATAGGCCTCAACATTGTTAGCATAGGATTTAGTTTGTTGTACCTTTAATTCCTTGTACCATTCTGGTACCCTATGAATATTAAAACATGTAGCTATTGTATGTCCATGCATGCCACATTTCTCACACTACAGCTTTGCCCTTTCTTCTCTACTCAGCCTGACAGCACTTCTACCTCTTCCACCTTGCCAATTACCACCTCTTCCACCATATCCTCTTCCTTGTCCTGTTTGTCCTCGACCATAACCTTCATATTTAACATTCATAGCCATATTCTCCATTTTATCAAAGGTTATTTGTAACATATCTTTTCCTTTCAGCTGAAAGTACGTTGTTAACACTTAGCAATGGATCAAACAGTAGTATCTGATTCTTCAAATCATCATAACTGTCATTCAATCCCATAAGGAACTGAATTAGCTTAGTTTCAGTTTCATGTTGAGCTGCCATTTGACCTTTAGGACAATTACAATTACAGATCTAAATAGGAACAACACAACACAGGCAAATTCATCCCATAACTTCTTCAACTTGTTAAAGTAATTCATAACTGAACTATGACCTTCAGTTAAAGTGTTTATCTCTCTCTGCAAATTATACGGCATAGGGCCATTATTCTCTCCATATCGTTGACAAATATCATCCCAAAGATCATTAGATGTTTTCAGCATATATGAAGGATTCAGCAATATCCTTTAATAATGAATTCAAAATCCATGAAAAAATCATCCAATCGACTTATTTCCAATCATCGTAGTCATCATCATCAACATTAGGTTGTACTATATCACCATTAATGAACCTAGTTTCCTCTTAGCACCCACCGCTATAGTCATTGACCTCCTCCACGAAAGCAAATTCGTACCAGTCAACTGATTTGAGACTAACATCAGTCCAGATTATCTGATGCATGGAGGAAGAACGGATCATTAGTCGGAGGTACTCCCTGCCGCACATCATATCCCGCAACATTGAAAGCACCTTCACAAAGCTATGGAACTAGATATTTTTGGGTTTTTCTGAGATCATTTCATTTCATCAAAAGTCAAAAGAAAACATGACTCTACTTAGAGCATCTCCAATGGTACATGGATTGCTCTAATTCATTGCCACATAGCCTCAAAAATCTGATGTGGCGTTTCAAAATTGTAGAAGTCTTTTTAGATGTAGAAAGACTTCTAAACATCTTCTACCCTATATTATATTATTTATTTAATATTTCTCTTTCTACCAACCAATTACTATTTTACACGTGTCAAATTATTCTACAATTGACGTTAAACATTGGAGACCAAATATTTTTATTCCCTTTCTCTACACCATTCATCTCAAAATAGATGTTCAACCATTGGAGATGCTCTTATGCATGCAAGACGACGAGGAAGATGATCCAAACGGCATCGTTGACATTAAGTGAAACGACGCCGTATCCGATGTATAAACGAAAAGAAAACACCACATGTAAACAAACATAAAACGACACCGTTCAACTAACAAAGACACAAAACGTTCCAGCGACTTTGAACATGTGCATGTCATAATGTCCATGCACAGCAGCCATCATCTTCTCCAAGCTGCAATTTCAACACATCCAGACTCTTGAAAATAACACACATCGAATTCCCCCAATTGACATGAAATTCTCAATTAAGAAACACTGGCATATAAAAAATCAAACTTTAAGTTTCATACCACGAGAGTATCGTCCGTGTAATCGCCCATGAACTCCTTGAGCTTCTCCTTGACAACATCACGAAGCTTCGAAACTCCTTCGCTAGTGAAATCAACTTTAAATGTCCGATTACCTCCCTCCATCGCAGCACCCCCTCAGAGAATTTACACCGTCCTAAAACCCTAAACACAAATTCATCAGCTCAATCCACAAAAATCCACTACGCATCCAAAAACTGATTCCCCAGACAACACAGAGATTGAACGTAAACCAGCAATTAGCTGGCGATTGCTATAATCCCGGAATTAATATGTACATAAATAGCTATAAATAAACCTTTTCAATCGAAATTGGTTAGGGGAATTATCAATAATGATAAAAGGGGATTAAATCAATAATCCCAAATATGATCAAACAGTGAACTACAGCGAACACAAAATTGGGATGGCAGATTCATTTTGTGTTGATGAGTTTTCACATTGTTATCCCATAGACTGAACACGAATATAGTCGACCGTGAGCTTCATTGACTCGTATAACTTAACCATATGATAACCTATATTCATCTCAATTAATCTACGATTTTTTTCTTTTTTTTTTTTCTTTTTTTTTTTAAATGATAGAGAATTAATCTACAATCCTTAACAAGTGGAAGTTATTAAAAGTTTAAAAATTACATAAAAATCTTAGAACGTGTTTGTATACAAAAATTTCCACTCAAAATTAATATTTTTTTGGTTAATTAGAGTTATTTTGAAAAAAAAAATCGTATTAATTGTAAGTGAGATAATAAATTTATTTTTAAAATAAAATTATTAAAGTTGATTTGATTTAAAAGTAAGAAAATTATGATATAAAAGTGATAATTAGTTAAAATTTATATGAGTAGGTGAATATTGAATTAAATGAGATAAATTGTATGGTTAGTTGTCAGTGAGATTTTCAATTTAAATTAAAGTTGATTTGATCTTAAAGTATGAGAGAGATGTTATAAGTGATGATATGTTAAAATTATATGAGTGAATGAATAGTGATGTGTAAAAATTATTGAATGATATTATTTAATTATATTAATAATATTAACAATATTAGAGTTGAGTTAAAGTTGAGTTAGGTTTTGAATTGCTTTTGTATACAAACATGTTTTTATCCTTTAAAGTTGAGTTAGATTTTGAGCTTGAATCCTAACTAGCTCGTTTAATAAAAAATATGTAAAGAATACTTATTTTACCTATCCATATATATATACAGTTTTTTTTTTTTTTGCAAGTTATATTTATATATAGTTAATAATGTATAGATAAACATATATATAACTCTACATAAAAGTCTTATTTTAGTTATGTTAATATATTATTTTATCATGTGCACTATATTTTTGAAATTCCTAAAAATTGGGATTTAATGTATTAACTTCTACAATATTGTGAATTGTGATTTTTTTAGTATATATGATAACAATCTAAACTTTAATTCTTATCTAAAATTGATTGTATTCATCATTTATATATATATATATATATATATAATATTAATATTAAATTTTTGACAAAAGATATATTTTGTTATAATTGACGTGGCCAAACCTTGATTTCAGGTCAGAACCACCAGTTATGGGTCGGGGTTTGAAGAAACCTGAATCGGCCCGAACATATGCACGAGCCAGTTCATTGAATTGCCGATTTAGACCAGTTCAACCGATTGTGGTCCAAGTTTTTTTTTTTT
>CACSLK010020742.1:5118702-5140962 GCA_902706635.1 Striga hermonthica | reverse complement strand
ATATATGTGGGGCGGATCAAATGCGGGGTAATTCTTAAAATGCGAATAACTCTTAGCAACCATAGACAACTAACCTAGCAACTATAGACAACTAACCTAGCAACTACAGAGAACTAACTTAGCAACTACAGAGAACTAACCTAGCAACTACATAAAACTAACCTAGCAACTACATAGAACTAACTTAGCAACTACAGAGAACTAACCTAACAACTACTAACCTAGGTTAGCAACTACAGAGAACTAACCTAGCATTTTCAGACAACTAACCTAGCAACTACAGAGAACTAACCTAGCAACTACTAACCTAGCAACTACAGAGAACTAACCTAACAACTAGAGAGAACTAACCTAGCAACTACAGAGAACTAACCTAATTGGAAGATTAGTTGTCAACGGTCAACGCCGAAGTCAACGGTCAACGCCGGAAGTCAACGGTCAACGTCAGAGTCAACGGGTTAATAATATTTAAATAATTAAAATAATAAAAATAAAAGAGTAAATCTTGGCCACACATGATGCATCAAATCTTGTGGTTAAAAATGAGTCTCACGTCCTCACTTTAAATAAGTGGATGCATTGAAACCAATATCTCTCTCTCTCTCTCTCTCTCTATATATATATATATATATGAATGGCATATTAATTTTATATTTTTTAATTTATATAGGAACTATTCATTGTGGAGTTGGCCCATGACTTAAAGCAAGATTCCTGCCTTTTTGGAAAAACACAACAATGTATGGAATTCCTTCACATCTTTGATCCTAAAGATGATGGATCTTTGTTTTCCGCGGAACTACATTATGATTTAGCTCATGAAGTTTTGGAGGATCTCCACTTTATTCAATTGCTTATCGAGAGTCTTAAGATGGTATCTCTCTCTATTTTAAATCTCACTTGTGGAATAAAACGTGCCTTTGTGGGCTTAATCTTTCTTTGCTAATCCAATTGCCTTTTTCTATTATTTTTCTATTTGTTTATATCAGGACTTCGAAGGTCGTCGGTTAGTAAAACAATATGGCAAACGAGCTAAGGTTAAGAATGAAGATGTGTTGGCTACAGTTAAAAATATCGTTAAAGATCCTGGCTTCCATCAATACAAGGACCATATTGAAAAGAATGAAGTTCGTGCTGTGAGGTGTTTCTTTATTCCCTTCCTTAATAGCGATCAATCATGGTTTCTTTCGCTCAACAAGATTTATTGCTAAAACAATGTTCATCATTATATCAGAGTTTTTTTGAGTATTTTAATCGTTCACTGGGTGTACGATGATGTGCTTAAGAAGGTTAATACGGAACTTTGTGAATATGATCAAGCGATATGGGAAGCGACACAGATTGCAAGTGCTGATGCTTGGAAAGCTACGGGTTATGATGATGTAGAGGCTGAAATCTGTTATGTTACTAGATTTGCTGGAGATTTGAAGGTGCGCAAGCTTAATAGTTATATTTTCTTGTTAGCTTTCTTTTCTCTTTTATATTATCTCTAATGTGTTTCGATCATATTTTTTCCTTTTTTGATGTATTACCAGGGTTTGACGGAAGCGTTGGGTAAAGTATACGGTACTAGACCTTATAAGCACATTTTTGATAAGGTAAATAATACTTACCACCACTTATATGTAGGAATTCATTTTGGCTTTGTTTGGTAACCAACGGTTAGATAATAGCTGTTAGCTGATTGCATTAGCTATTTTGATTAATTTTATTAACTGTTTTGACCAGGTCATTGTGTTAGCAGTTTATAAAAAAATGTTTGGTAAAGTTAGTTGTTTTTAATTAGCTCTTAACATGTGAAATTACTAATAAGGACATCATCATAATTTATCATTCCTATTTATGTGGAGCTTATAATTGTTTCAGAAATAAAAATAATTAATATTTTAATTATTTATTAAATTGATTTAAAATATATAAAAATATAAATAATAATGCAATGAAAATATTTTTTAGTTGATTATAAATAAAACTAATAACAAGTCATCACTATTTAACGAATCTAAATATAACTCAATTGCAATATATATCATTACAATTGAGAAAAAAAAAATCAAAGTAACTAAAATTTGTAGTAACAATTTCCAAAAGTTCTCATGGTCATTTAAGTAACTAAATACAACATTTATTTAGTTCAGTGGAGTTTCCTATTCAAGGAACGTGTGTAGTTCAGCCGTAATGTGATAGCGTGAAGCTCTTTCTTTGTACCAAAAAAAAAATACAACATTTATTTAGAATTATCTTTCTACTTTTACTTTATTAGATTTCTCTAATTGTTTGGGTGGTCCTAATTTTTTTTAACTTGATTTTTCAAATTGTTTGGATGTTTATGCAAGTTTAAAACTTTTTTGACTAGATTTCTCAGATTGTTGAGTGGTTCTACAAATTTTGGGATATTGTTTTAGGAGATTATGTGATGAACTAGGTTTTATGATTGTGTATCTAAGTGGTTGCCTACATATATTTAAAATTTTAGAAAAATAGTTGGTAAAATTAGTTGTTAAGTTATGCTAAATATTAGTTGAAATGAAAATTATATAATTAAATATATCTCTTATATTATATCAATATGCCAAATATTATTTATATGGGTTTGAATAAAAAAGTATCACGATTTGGATATTTTTTTTTTCATGAAATTTTGAGATGTATAGAGAGTTGTTCATTTATTTGCTATTGTAATAATGAGTTGGGGCAATTAAAACTTTTATTTATTTATTTATTTATTTATTTTGTCTTGAACCGCTAAGCCAAAACGCTTCAAAAAGCAGCGTTTTTTATTTTGGCGAATTGGGCCAAAAACGCTGGTTACAATCGCTGTTTACCAAACGCTGTTTTTAGCTGATTGTGTATGGTCAAATAGCTACTGAAAAAAGCTCTTTTAAAGCCAAAACGCCATTAAACAAACGCAGTCTTTATTTGAAGTTTATCGAGTCATATTCACATTTTACCAAGTCTCATCTCCTGACTCATCTCTCTTGGTGTTATTTTTATTTTCTCTTTCATCCTTTATGTTTTAATTTTTCTTCTATTTATTACATTATTCAATGGTGTTAGTTGAATGTTTGAAATGTTTGAAATGTAAACTCTTTCCAGTTCAAGAAACTGCAATTTTATTGGGAGATTAATGCTAGAAGAAATCAGTACGACGTCAGATTGGATATTGATGCATATAGTTGCAACGGCAGAAGACCAGGTGGTAGCTGTGGGGTCATCTAGTCCATGAACATGAGTTGCATAATGACTGATTCATCTAGTCATGAACATGTTGCACGATGACTAATTTATTGGCTCTGAGCTGTGTATCAACTTTCTGATTTACAAGTTACTATGATAGGTTGCATATTTAAAGTCGCGAATTTTAAAGTCCAGGAACATCATGAGTTGCATGATGACTAATTTTTGTTGGCTTAGTGTGTCAACTTTCCCATTTATACTATGGATTCTAATGTTTATGGGATTTAATTCTCGCATTATTGTATTGATAGGTCGAAAAATGTGCGTATTTCATATGTTTAATAGTGTATTTTTATACACTTAATTTATTCGCACTTTTATTTTTTTCGACCTATTTATTATTTTGATGGATTTATTTGCTTTGATGTTTTATGTGTAATTTTTAGTAAATTGGCGCAATTTGGATCCGGAGCATTGAACGAGCGTTCGTGGGAGATTAGGCCCACAATACCGAATTATTTATGGCCCAAATACATGCTTAGAAGAAGTTTTTGAAATAAAGTCCATTTACAAAACATGATCCATGGCCAGCCACTTTGAAGAATACATTCGGGAGTAGTTTGATTACTTGAGATAATTTAGACTTATTTTTCAAGAACAAAAAAGAAAGCAAAACTCACGGAATTTTGGGAGTCTTATATTGTTGGGGGATTATTTTCCAAAGACACGCGCACAGAGGGAGAAAAATTATTTACGGGGCACACATAGCCGAGAAGGAAAAATAGAAACGCACAGACGGAGAGCAGCGCACGCACGGGAAAATAAATACACGCGGAGGGAAGCCGCACACGAGGGAGATATTTTTATCTTCTCTCTTTTATTTATTTGTTTCTATTAGTATGTTAGGCTAGTTTTTCTATCCAGTTTAAGGGATGTTTGAACCCTAACTTTGATTTGTCTATGGATTGAAGGATTTATATTTATCGTTGGTTAATTGAGATGCCATATTTATTTTTGTTGATGAGTTGATTTATGCTATCTATGTTTAATGTTTATGAACTATGGTGTTTGATTTAGTCTGGCCAACTACTTTAAATATTCATTGTTTAATTGCTAGATTCGAGACTTTAATCCGTAATTGTTATTGTCTCGTTTCGTTAGTAGTAAACTAGGGGTCGTGCATCCTTAGGGTAGCGTGAACATAAGTTAAATGGTCCGAGCTTGCGCGTCCATTGCTTAGACTGATCTATTTTCCTAGTAATTAATGTTGCTAGTGTATTAAATCTAGAGAGCTTATTCTAGGTTGTCCGCTAGTTAGGCTTGGTCGAAGAGCTTATTTCGACTAAATATTATGTAAGGGAAAATTCGGTTAACAGAGCTTGTTGTTAGCTAGGGTCGGTAATTCATTAGCAATTTAAAGAAAGCGTAAAAATTGATTAACGGTAAATTTAGATTGGGTGATAACTGAACCAAAAACTGGATTTCTCTTATTTTATTTGATTTTATTTTATTTTATTATTTTTATTTTTATCAAAACAATACCCCCCCATTTTACCGTTTTCTTAGTTTTAGTTCGATTAATACGAAAATTATCACGACTTAATTCCTGCTCTTCGTGGGATCGACCCTTACTCGCCGCTACTACTAGTTAGTAGAGGTTAGTTGAGGAAAAATTATAAATTTAAATTTGCCGCGTTGCGACGCGCGGCCAAATTTTGGCGCCGTTGCCGGGGAGTGGCGCAATTGAGTTGTGATTTTTTTTAGTGTTAATTGAATTAGGTAGTTAGATAGTTTTTATTTTATTTTCTTTGACTCTCTTAATCCCCCTATTTTTATTTTTCTTTTGCAGGTGGTATTCGTATAAATGGATGCATATTGGAGCCCGGATTGTGCTTATGCATACGATTCGTATTATGAAATGAAAATGAGGGAAATAAGAGACCAACATCGTAAGGCTAAAATGTCGGCTATGATCCAAGAAGCCATTGAGAGTATTCGTCAAGCTTTAAGGAGACCATGTCGTCTATGTCATACCACACGACACGTCACCGATGATTGTCCATTTCTGTTCGAGAGGTACGGTGCACGTAGAGCTACCGAGAGAGATAGGTATAGACAAGACAATTGGGCGTATTCAAATTCTTATGGGAACCATTACAGTTGGGGCGAACGTGGAAATTCATTCTATGAAAATCCACAATATTCTCGATCGTATGAGCCTATTTATGAGCACAATGACCCTCAATTCCGCTATGGAGGCTCACAATATTTTTCAGAACCTTCGTTTGAACAAGAGACTAGTCCGTCATTGATGGAGTTATTTGAGGAGTGTCAAAATTCTTTGATGGCTAGTAGCAAAGCGATTGGTGATGTATTGAGCGAATTGGATGCCCGAGCCAAGAGTCGGCTATTATCTCAAGCCGAAGCCAGCCACGATGATGTCGGAGACCTGAGGATGTGCAGCGACACAGAGCCTGAGGTGCTGGACGAACGTAATTTTGAGACGAACGGCGAAGAGAAAGAAGAAGAAAGCAATGAGGAGCAAATTTTCGCTGATATCGCCCCCCGATAAAAACCTGGTAGCATTTACTACTGCTATCGGGGCCCTCGATAACAACCTGCTCGAAAGTGAAAACGATGTGAAAGCTCCATCAATTGCCACGAGCATGACTGAAAATCAATTTCTTCTATCCGAGTTCAAACAACCAGCAACCGAGCACGTTGAATATCAAGAGCCTTACATCCTTGAGGTGGTTGAGATTTTCCCTCTTATCCATGGTCACGGGCTAGTCTTTTACCATGACAATCTACCACCGAGAAGAAAAGATCCCGTCAAGCACCCGACACCGGACGAGGGGAGGCTTCACATGCATGGCGCTGCACGGTTCATGCCTCCTTTGAGGCCACCTATGAAGCCGCCATGGACCGCTTGAAGAAAGCGAAGCAATAAGTCGAGCCAACGACACTAAAAAAGGCGCTTGTTGGGAGGCAACCCAGTGGTGTGCGACGACCGCGACTTCTTCTCTTTGATAAGGTGAACTCTTTCCTTTTACCTCCTATTTTACATTCTTATTTATGCAAACTCTAAGTTTGGGAGACCTGTTAGTGTGAGATGTCTATGAGCTTGAGTTATTGAGTTGATGTCCTAGCACGTTCTTGACTAGTGTGAGCTTATTCGTATGTGGAATTTTGCAATGATGATTTGAGTGTCCATTAATATTAATGTGCTAGTTATGATGACTTGGATTAATGATTTCTGGTTAAATTCTTGAAGTGTAGTTATTTGAGGGACAAAGACATGACAATTAATATTTATGTGTTTTATTCATGGTGAGTTGGTCTCGAACTGTTTATATTTTTGAAATGTGCTAGTGATTATTCTGCTTGATGTCGATTGTGTGAGGTGACTTGACGTGGAAAGTTGGGAGTTGAATGTCTCGAAAAAAAAAAGAAAAAAAATGGTGTGAATAATGAAGGTGGAGGAGAAAAATAATGGGTGTTGGAGAAAAAAAAAAAGAGATCGTGGGCTGCAACAGCTGCCAGTCTGTGAGCTTTAGTGCATCACTCTAGCACGAATAGCTAAACAACATAGACTGTGGCGGAGCTGTCGTTCCCAAAAAAAAGAAAGAAAAAAAAAGAGAAAAAAAAAGAAAAAAAAAGAAAAAAAAACCGAGATGTTTGATTTCTGGCTAGAAACGAAGAGGAACTAAACCGATTGGCAGAGAAAGGGATGTCGTTAGTTGCATGATTGGTATACTCGGTGAAGAGATTGATGAACTGTGGTGATTCACCAAATTGATATTTGATTGTTGGCGTTCTAAAGATGATTTCATTTTGAGTCCGGGATTATTAACTTGAGAAGTTGTAGCTATGCATTTATGTGAGATGTGTAAGGACCTGAGCGAATATTCCATGTACTTGTATATATCCATCTATGTGCTTATAGTTCTAAGTTGCTTGGGGACAAGCAACAGTTTAAGTTTGGGGAGATTTGATAGGTCGAAAAATGTGCGTATTTCATATGTTTAATAGTGTATTTTTATACACTTAATTTATTCGCACTTTTATTTTTTTCGACCTATTTATTATTTTGATGGATTTATTTGCTTTGATGTTTTATGTGTAATTTTTAGTAAATTGGCGCAATTTGGATCCGGAGCATTGAACGAGCGTTCGTGGGAGATTAGGCCCACAATACCGAATTATTTATGGCCCAAATACATGCTTAGAAGAAGTTTTTGAAATAAAGTCCATTTACAAAACATGATCCATGGCCAGCCACTTTGAAGAATACATTCGGGAGTAGTTTGATTACTTGAGATAATTTAGACTTATTTTTCAAGAAAAAAAAAAGAAAGCAAAACTCACGGAATTTTGGGAGTCTTATATTGCTGGGGGATTATTTTCCAAAGACACGCGCACAGAGGGAGAAAAATTATTTACGGGGCACACATAGCCGAGAAGGAAAAATAGAAACGCACAGACGGAGAGCAGCGCACGCACGGGAAAAAAAATACACGCGGAGGGAAGCCGCACCCGCACACGAGGGAGATATTTTTATCTTCTCTCTTTTATTTATTTGTTTCTATTAGTATGTTAGGCTAGTTTTTCTATCCAGTTTAAGGGATGTTTGAACCCTAACTTTGATTTGTCTATGGATTGAAGGATTTATATTTATCGTTGGTTAATTGAGATGCCGTATTTATTTTTGTTGATGAGTTGATTTATGCTATCTATGTTTAATGTTTATGAACTATGGTGTTTGATTTAGTTTGGCCAACTACGTTAAATATTCATTGTTTAATTGCTAGATTCGAGGCTTTAATCCGTAATTGTTATTGTCTCGTTTCGTTAGTAGTAAACTAGGGGTCGTGCATCCTTAGGGTAGCGTGAACATAAGTTAAATGGTCCGAGCTTGCGCGTCCATTGCTTAGACTGATCTATTTTCCTAGTAATTAATGTTGCTAGTGTATTAAATCTAGAGAGCTTATTCTAGGTTGTCTGCTAGTTAGGCTTGGTCGAAGAGCTTATTTCGACTAAATATTATGTAAGGGAAAATTCGCTTAACAGAGCTTGTTGTTAGCTAGGGTCGGTAATTCATTAGCAATTTAAAGAAAGCGTCAAAATTGATTAACGGTAAATTTAGATTGGGTGATAACTGAACCAAAAACTGGACTTCTCTTATTTTATTTTATCATTTTTATTTTTATCAAAACAATACCCCCCCATTTTACCGTTTTCTTAGTTTTAGTTCGATTAATACGAAAATTATCACGACTTAATTCCTGCTCTTCGTGGGATCGACCCTTACTCGCCGCTACTACTAGTTAGTAGAGGTTAGTTGAGGAAAAATTATAAATTTAAATTTGCCGCGTTGCGACGCGCGGCCATGTATTTGGGGGTCGTTTACTTTAAAGGATAGGGACAGGATAAGACAATTAGTCCCGATTATCCTACATTTACGTTGGCTGATTGGGATTGGATTTTTATGACATGGCGCCCATGTGGCAGCCGTCCATCCGCTATTATCTGATAAAAGAATCCCACCACTCCCCTATGATTATATTGTCCCGATTTTAACATACCTTTTCTACCCTAAAAAATGTGCTCCAAAAAGACCAAAACACCCCCTAATTTGCCACAATTTACATCTTCATACCAATTAAAATTACGACCATCTCGACATTCTTGCCCTACAGCAAGCAAAACGCCATTGAAGAGAGGGTTACAGCTTCGGTACCTCCGTCCTAAAGGTAAGATTCACATTCGCCATATTTACCTATTCCACACTCAATTTATTTCATTTATGTCCATTCTTCGAAGGATTCGTGGTACAAAGGTTGATATCGAGCATTTTGCCCTAATTTCTGCAGAAACGAGGACGAATTAGTTGTGAAGCTGTACGGTTCGGATTCTCCATCGGGACTAAAGGTGAGCTCCAAAATCGCTATATTAACCTTTTTCATTTCACTATTGCCCTAAATTTATGTTTGAACATTCGCGGACTTGATTCGAATTTTATATATATATATATATATTGTTCAAAATGTTTATTTATCTGAAGACACCCTCATCTCCAGTCGCCAATATCTCCCTGCTCTTCTCCGTGCCAGTTGTAGGTAAACAACTTATTAGCATTTTGTTGCGGTTTTGCCAGCATTTCGATATAATGTTCGATACTGTGTTCATTGAGTTGTACATGCTGAAAATTATGAGTTGTAAGGGTTAAAATTTTGAGGTATACAATGGTAAAAATCATGTTTAAGTGTTAGTAGTTTTGGGATGAAGAAAGCATGTTTTGTGTTTTTTTGCCTTGCTTGATTTGATCCATTTCAGCCACAAAATTTTGAACCTGAGCACTCTGACAGTGGTTAAAGTTGAAGCTAAAACATCAGATACATGTTGTTTGGTTCAATTTTATTTTGTTGTGAACTTGCTGAAACTTGTTGATTGTGGTAAGGTGCTGCATAATTTTCAGAGGTTGTTTTGTTTAAAAGCTGAAACTTAGGTAATAGAACCTGTCATTTATATAACCATGTCTAAATCTAATAAAAAGTTGTTAAATGCACAAGACATATAGCTGTTAAATGTCTTGTATTTTAGCTGTTTTTCTAAATCTCTATTTGTCTGTTTATGCCTTGTTGGTTTATGATTTTGAGGCTGCTAGTATTCAATCAAATGCCACTATTTGAGCTGTGAACAAATGTTTAAATTTCTAGAGCTTCTTTATCTGTCGACTGCCAGTTATGTCAAATAAAACATGTTTTGTTTGTTTATGACTTTAAAAGAGCCTAGGTTTTAAAAGTTGAAACTTACATAATAGAACCTGTCATTCATATAACTTGTCTAAATCTAATAAAAGTTGTAAGGTTCTTTTGTTTCAATGCTAGTATAAAACATGCCTTGTAAGGTTCTTTTGTTTGCCTTGTTTATCATTTGTGGAGAATGCATAAGATATCTAGTTGTTAAATGCCTTGTATTTTAGCTGTTTGTCTAAATCTCTATCTGTCTGTTTATGCCTTGTATGTCTATGATTTTGAGGTTGCTAGTATTCAGTCAAATGCCACTATTTTAGCTGTGAAAAAATGTTTAAATTTCTAGAGCTTTCTTATTCTGCCGACTGCCAGTTGCAAATTGATGTGGTCGTTAGTAGCGGCTCATGAGGGACCGGTTGTGACCTGGGTTCTAGTCGCACTCAACTGGGTGGTTCAATATGGTAGACACGGTCCATGGTACCTTTGGGGTACATGGGTGGTAGGCGGATGCTTTGGTAGGCGGGCGTTTTGGTAGGCGGACGCTTTGGTAGGCGGAGGCTAGCTCAACGTGAGTTAGGCAGGGTACCTTGGCACCTAGGTAGCTGGATGCTCCGCTGAGGAGACCCTAGCCCGGAGGGGGTATCGTGCTCAAGTCATGAAGAGGTTCACAACCTCAAGGATTCTTAGAATTTTGACCTAATCTGATGGGAAGACTCCTAGTATGATAAGAACTCTTCAACCGCCAAATGACTTCATCTATAAAAGGGGCACAGGTTATTTCATTTACACAACACACACATACAAATTCTCTCGTTACTCTGCCGCTTTTTCTTCGGATCACCACTGACTTGAGCGTCGGAGTGTTCGCGCCGGGACCTCCCCCGACGTGTTTTGCAGGTACCGGCGATCAAGGAGACGTAACCCGGTTCGAAGAGGAGCGGTCCAGCGGTCCAGGTTTGTGGTATAACAAATTGGCGCCGTCTGTGGGGAGAATCAGTCTTTTACCGGAGCATTAAAGGCTGTTTTTTCTCACCAAGGAAGAATAGAACAAGTATCATGGCAGGAGATAATTCGAAGAAAAGTTTGACTACGGAGATGGATGATGAGTGGGCTCGGAGGGCTTTCGAAGCAGGTCCCCCGCCAGGATGGTCACCCTCGCCTGTTACCCCCAAGGAGACGCTGTTGGGCCCAAGTGTGACCCTGGTACCGCCATCAGAAGTTGAGGGGCGTGTGCTAAACCAGGAAGGATCAGGTGGTTTGACAGACAAAGCGAATGAGGTGGGCACCACGGTTGATGGGGGGCGAATCAAGGCGCTTTGGGATCTGGAGGTGCTGGTGACCAGAACGGTGTCCTTGGTAGTAGGCAATTGGTCATGGCAAGAGCACAAAACCCTCCGGGGGACAATGTTTCTTCGCACCACGGGAGGACCCAGTTATTCAGATGACTAGGTCGGAGTTAGACAAGATTATTGCGGAGGTGATAGGCCGGGCGCAGGAGGTGGATAAGAGAGCACCTAACCAGTCGTTTCGACAACCTCCGCCACGACAACCATTAGCACCACAACAACAGGTCCTCTCGCATCAGCAGCAACACCAGCGATTGGAGAGGGGCGATGAGGATGATGCTAGGTCGGTGACCTCTCACCCGCTGGCCACGGCACAACCAGATGGATTAACTTTGGAAAGGTTGGCGGCTCAAATGCGAGAACTCCAAGCTCGGGTGCAGGGTAAGAGACCTGTAGTTTCACGAGGGCACCCTTTTGCCGAGGATGTCTTAGGAGGGGATTTGCCTAGCAACTTCAGGGAGTTGAGCTTGTCTTATGATGGATCGGCGGACCCAGCTAGGCACTTGAGATCGTTTGACAACATAGCTGTGTTGCACAGGTATAGTGATGCTGTAAGTTGTCGAGCCTTTTTGACGACCTTGAAAGGGTCGGCGCAAGATTGGTTCCACCAGTTGCCGGCGGGGTCTATCGATAGCTTCGAAAAGTTTAGTTCTTTGTTTCTGAACCAGTTCACGAGCGCCAGGAAACACGAGAAGACGTATCTCTCACTAATCAATATGCAGCAGAAGGAGGGGGAGACTTTGCGGCAATACGTGGCGCGGTATACCAAATAGTGCGTGGAGGTTCCCTCTGCCTCAGAGGAGATCAAAGCTGGAGGCCTTACACGGGGGTTGAGGCCGGGGAAGTGTAGAGATTCGTTGGCGAAGAGGCCGGCGAGGTCCTTTGACGAGTTACTTGAGAGGTGTAGCAAATATGTGAACATGGAGGAATCGGAGGCGGACTTCATCCGAAATGACAAAACAAAGGCCAAGCAGGTAGACGAGAGGCCTCGACAGGGTGATCGCCGAGCTCCCCCTAAGGAGGTTAAGGTCGAGGATCGGTTTAGGGGTCCAAGGTATGAGCATTACAAACCGCTTAACGCACCACAACAGGAGATCTTGGAGACAATGGAAAAACAGGGGGAGGACAAGTTGCTGGCGCAGCCAAAGCCTCTACCCCCACCGAGGAAGTTCTCGGCATCAAGGGATAGGTATTGCCGGTACCACCGCGATTATGGCCATGCTACAAACTTCTGTCGGGAGTTGAAGGATGAAATCGAGCTGCTCATCAGAGCTGGTCACTTAAAAGAGTTCGTGATTAAGGACAAAGAGCGCCAGGACGATCGTCGGGAGGGGCGAGAGTCGGGTGAAAAACAGAGGAGAACCGATGAGCAATCTGACAGACCAGTTAAGAGGGGCATAATACACATGATCGCAGGAGGTCCTACGGACGGAGACTCGCATAGGGAGAGGAAGAGGACCTACCGGGGAAAGAGTGTGGCAGGAGAGGTGGCCGAGGTGCAAGTGCAGAGAAGCTCGGCCACTCTGAAGTTTGGGACTGACGATGTGCGGGGGCTTGTTGTTCCACATAACGACGCTTTGGTCATCACGGCGGAGGTGGCCAGTTACGACGTGCAAAGGGTGCTCATAGACACGGGGAGCTCAGCAGACATCATTTTTTTGAAGTGTTTGCAACAGATGGAGTTAGATGTGAAGGTCGAACCAGTCCACACTGCTCTCTATGGCTTTAGCAGCAGTGAGGTCCGCCCTGTAGGAGAAGTTAGCTTAACGGTGGCGTTAGGGAGGTCACCTTTGAGAAAGGTGAAGATGGTGCGCTTTCTGGTCGTGGATGCTAGCTCGGCCTACAACATCATACTGGGTCGACCTAGCTTGAATTCGTTCCAGGCAGCCATTTCCACTTATTGCATGAAGATTAAATTCCCTGTAGGAGACGAGGTCGGAGAGGTGACTGGTGACCAGCAGCAATCTCGACGGTGCTATGAGGTCACCTTGAAGACGGCTGAGGCACAACACAGGAAAAGGAAGGACGACCTACCTGAGAGCTCCCACTGGGAGAAAAGGCAAGAGCTGGGGATGAGCTCTCAGGACGAACTTATGGAAGTTGAATTGATAGAAGGAAGTTCAGACAAGACAACTAAAGTGGGTCGGCATTTGGCGACCGACGTACAAGGTACGCTGATTGCACTGTTGAAGGAGTTTGTGGATGTTTTTGCCTTCTCGGCCAGCGACCTTACAGGAATCGATCCCGAAGTAGCGGAGCACAGGTTAAACATCGATCCAACTATGAAACCAGTTAAGCAGAAGAGGAGGCACTTCGGTGCCGAGCTGGACGTGGTTATTGAGACAGAGATGGAGAAGTTGTTAAAGGCGGGACATGTGCTACCCATTCAGTTCCCGGAGTGGTTGTCTAACTCAGTCATGGTAAGGAAGGGAGAAGGAAAGTGGAGGATGTGCATAGACTTCAGGGATCTCAACAAAGCGTGCCCCAAAGATCACTACCCCTTACCTCGTATTGACCAGCTCGTCGACTCTACAGCTGGGTGCGAGCTGTTGAGCATGATGGACGCATCCCAGGGGTACCACCAAATACCTCTCGCCAAAGAGGACTAGAAGAGGGTTAGCTTTGTGACATCCAAGGGCACTATTGTTACGTTGTCATGCCTTTCGGACTAAAGAATGCGGGAGCTACCTACCAACGGTTGGTGGATAAGATGTTCAAAGGGCAGATTGGCAGGAATATGGAGGTCTACGTTGATGACATGCTAGTAAAGAGCAGGAAGGCGGGTGATCATGTGGTAGACTTACGCGAGACCTTGAGTACCTTGCGGCGGTACGGCATGAAGCTCAACCCGGCCAAGTGCAAGTTCGGGGTAAGGTCAGGAAAATTTCTGGGCTACCTGGTCACAGAGAAGGGCATAGAGGTCAACCCAGAGAAGGTACGAGCTGTTTTGGAGATGCAAGCACCGAGGAACTTGAGAGAAGTGCAGATCCTCACCGGTCGCCTAGCCGGGTTAAGCAGGTTCATAGCTCAATCCGCAGAGAAGAGTTTTCCATTTTTTAAGGCTTTGAAGAAGGGGTCGCGTTTCGAATGGACGCCACAAGCACAACAGGCCTTTGAAAGGTTGAAGGAGTTTCTAGCTGAACTCCCCCTACTTACAAAACCAGAACCAGATGACACGTTAGTGGTATACCTGTCGGTGGGACATGAAGCAATCAGTTCGGTGCTAATAAAGGAGGATCATGGACAACAGAAGCCGATATACTATGCCAGCCGAATATTGCAGGGCGCCGAGCGTCGATATTCAGACGTGGAGAAGGCAGCATTGGCACTTATCTCTACAGCCAGGAAATTGCGTCCTTACTTTCTAGCACATAAGGTTATGGTACGTACCAACTACCCGCTCAAAGATACTTTGGGTCGCCCTTCGGCCTCGGGGAGGATGGTGAAGTGGGCGGTTGAGTTGGGAGAATATAACGTGGATTTTGAAGTGCGAAAAGCCATTAAGGCCCAGGCGTTGGCTGACTTCATACAAGAGTGCACAATAGGAACCGAGAGGGGACCATGGATGGTGTATGGCTCGTCGGCGGTGGGAGGAGCAGGTCTGGGCATCTTGGTGGTCACACTAGAGAAGGACCACTTAGAGTTTGCGGTCAAGTTGTCCTTCAGGGTGTCGAATAATGAGGCGGAATACGAAGCTCTCATTAAGGGAATTCAGCTCGTCCTAAAAGAAGGAGCTCGTCAGGTGATCATTCACTCGGATTCTCAACTTGTGGTCGAACAGATCAAGGGTGAGTATGAAGCTAAGGAAGAGCGCATGAAGAGGTACCTGGCCGAGGTCTAAGCGATGTTAAAAGGATTTGCGGCGTGGGAGTTGATACAAATACCGCGGCGAGAAAATGGCAGGGCCGACCTACTCTCAAAGGTGGTCGCGTCTCTGGTTGACTGTCGATCCCGGTCGGTGACATTAATGGATATGACTAGGAGCACTTTAGACTTGGTGTTGGAAGTTGAAGAGCAAAGGGACTGGAGGTCGCCCTTAATACAATGGCTGCAGGAGCCGATAGTCGGAAAGGATATCAGGGACGACCCGGTCAGGAGGAGAGCATTGAGGTTCTACCTGCAGAATGGGATTCTATATAAACGGTCGTACGTAGGGCCCCATCTAAGGTGTGTCTCGGAGGAGGACGGAGAGTACGTGCTCAGAGAAGTGCATGAAGGGTGTTGCGGCGATCACCTAAAGGCTAGGGCGTTGGTTGGCAAGGTGCTTCGGGCTGGATACTTTTGGCCTAAGATGAGGATGATGGCACAGGACCTTGTGCGAAAATGCAAGAAGTGTCAACAGCATGGTCCATTGATTCACCGAGCAGCTGAGAACATGGTTCTAATCAGCTCGCCTCTGCCTTTTGCTCAGTGGGGGGTCGACATAGTTGGACCGCTACCCCAGGCGACGGGCCAGCGGAAGTTCCTCATTGTGGCATTGGATTACTTCTCTAATTGGATTTAGGCCGAACCCTTGGCGACGATCACAAAAGAGAGGGTGATGAAGTTCCTTTTCAACAACATATGTTGTCGGCACGGCATCCCTCGGGTGCTTATATCTGATAATGGTACTCAGTTCAGGGGTCGGCGTACGATGAGTTGGTGCGAGGAGATGGGCATAAAACAGCAGTTCGCTTCGGTCGCCCACCCCCAAGCGAATGGGCAGGCCGAGGTCGCGAATAGATCAATTCTAAATGGGTTGAAGGCGAGGTTAGAGAGAGCTTCGGGAGCTTGGGTGGACGAGCTTGACTCGGTGTTATGGTCATATCGGACGACACCAAGGACTTCAACGGGGGAGACGCCATTCAGTCTAGTTTATGGTATGGAGGTCGTCATTCCAGTGGAGGTCGGCCTCAACTCGGAGCGAGTTAGCACCTACACAGAAGAAGGGAATGTCGAGCTCCGAAGGGAGGCACTTGACCTGGTGGATGAGCTGCGTGACCAGGCGGGATTGAGAACAACAGTTTACAAGCAATGGATGAGAGCGGCCCATGACAAGTCAGTTCGAGCTCGACGATTCCAAGTGGGAGACCTGGTTTGGCGCCAGGCCGACGCACTGAAGCATGTCGGGAAGCTGGAACCTAACTGCGAGGGCCCTTATACTGTCGAGAGGGTGTTCGCAGGGGGTGCCTACGAACTCCGTGATGGCGAAGGGCGGTTACTACCGCAACCATGGAACATATCGCATTTGAAGAAGTATTATGCGTAGCTGGGCACCTATTATTTTTAATTGCTTTTGATTGTTCTTAAATTATGTTTCAGCAAGATAAGTAATAAAGTTGCATTTGAAGTTTTTTCAGCTTAATTATGTTCTTGTGTGATGTATCTAAGGTTGGTAACCTGGTAGTCTCGCCTAAGCTCGCGGAGCTAGACGACGACCCTTGTAGGGCGAAAGCCTGGTAGTCTCGCCTAAGCTCGCGGAGCTAGACGACGACCCTTGTAGGGCGAAAGCCTGGTAGTCTCGCCTAAACTCGCGGAGCTAGACGACGACCCTTGTAGGGCGAAAGCCTGGTAGTCTCGCCTAAGCTCGAGGACCTAGACGACGACCCTTGTAGGGCGAAAGTCTGGTAGTCTTGCCTAAGCTCAAGCCTGGTAGTCTCGCCTAAGCTCAAGCCTGGTAGTCTCGCCTAAGCTCGCGGAGCTAGACGACGACCCTTGTAGGGCGAAAGCTTGGTAGTCTCGCCTAAGCTCGCGGAGCTAGACGACGACCCTTGTAGGGCGAAAGTCTGGTAGTCTCGCCTAAGCTCGCGGAGCTAGACGACGACCCTTGTAGGGCGAAAGCCTGGTAGTCTCGCCTAAGCTTGCGGAGCTAGACGACGACCCTTGTAGGGCGAAAGCCTGGTAGTCTCGCCTAAGCTCAAGCCTGGTAGTCTCGCCTAAGCTCGCGGAGCTAGACGACGACCCTTGTAGGGCGAAAGCCTGGTAGTCTCGCCTAAGCTCGCGGAGCTAGACGACGACCCTTGTAGGGCGAAAGCCTGGTAGTCTCGCCTAAGCTCGCGGAGCTGGGCGACGACTCTTGTGGGGCGAAAGCCTGGTAGCCTTGCCTAAGCTCGCGGAGTTAGGCTAGGGCGCAGGTTGTGCCCGGTGACGACCTTTATAATTAGCAAGGCCATCGCGTAAAGTTGGGAATGCGAGTCTTGGAAAACTTAGCAATAATTGTGCTAGGTGCAAAAGCCCATTGTCACGATGCTAAGTATTGACAAGGCTTGGTGAATGACGCTCGTCTTGAGCGGAAAATTGTGGCTACTTGTATAAGTAATACATTATGCAAGAACGAGCAACTGAGATGGGTAAGTAACAAAATGACGGCATTGCATTCATCCATGGTGCTAGCTAATAGTAGGTAGCATCGAAAGACTAAATAAGTTCACGATTACATGCCCAAATAGAAAGGTTCGCAAACGAGACTAAATAAGTTCATGACCAAATAGAAAAGTTCACAAAAGACTAGATGGGTTCATGACTACATGACAAAAGAAAATCGCACGCCAGTCGATAGAGGCAACCCCGAGCCCTGCTACTAAAAAACCATCCCGATCTCGGCAGCAGCAGCAACGACGGCAGCCTCCAGGGCCGGCTCCCACCAAGGATGGGTCAACGGGAGAGATGGGTCGCCATGCCACCCTTCGGGGTTAGGAAGGCCTTTCCTTAGCCTGCCTTCATCCGCGGAAAAGGCTTTGAAGCCTTGAGCATGTGCCTCGGCTTGGGTCCGCTCGACCCCTGCTCTGAAATACTGGAGGCAGTCCTTGACAACCCGCTGGAGAAACACCTTGGAGTCGTGGTAGCGCGTCAATAGCTCGTCTCGGTAGCACTTGAGGAAGCGGGTCCCGAACTTCGAGTCGAGGTATGTAGCTCGGGCCTCCTGCTGGGCCTGGACAATGCGCTCGTCAAAGGATCGCCGAAGAGCCTCTAGCTCGCCCTGGAGCTCTTCCTTCTCGGCCTTCTCCTTGGCAAGATCCTGCTTGAGGGTAGCAACCTGTGCATCCCTCCTAGCCACCTTGCCCTTCAGTTTCTCTATTTCCTCGGAGTCACCTTCCATAGCCTCATTGAGGATGGGAGCTAGACCGGCCATGGCCTGTTGAAAGAGATAGAAGTGGTTGGGTATTAACTTCATGAGATTTAAGTGCGACAAGTATAAAGTTGAGATGTGGGGGTATACCTCACTGAGATGGAACATGGTGTCACTGGCTCGGTGCTCCTTAGTTGGCCATTTGACTGTCTCGCGATCGGGGAAGATGGAGAGGAAGTAGGAGACTGAGGCCTCTGTGTCTTTGTTGCCCGCGAATTTCTCCGGTACGGTAATGGTGCGCGGCTCGTCACTCTGGGAAGTGACCTTGCGCTTCTTTGAGAAGTTCCTGATTGGTGGTTGGCGGTAGCGCTGCTTTGGAGTCGCCTGCTTTTCCGGTACGTCGGTCATCACTAGGGCCTCCTCGGTGGCGGGAGTGGTCAGTGGGACCTCGTCGGTACCAATGGTGGTCTTGGGGACATCGACGCGGGCGACGGTCTCCATGAGTTCCTCTGCGAGACAAATAAAAAATACAAATA
Source organism: Striga hermonthica (assembly GCA_902706635.1). Lineage (NCBI taxonomy): Eukaryota > Viridiplantae > Streptophyta > Magnoliopsida > Lamiales > Orobanchaceae > Striga > Striga hermonthica. The sequence continues at coordinate 5,122,100 of CACSLK010020742.1, read as the reverse complement.
TTAGTAATCACATTATATACATATGACTAGCATGAATGAGAGGGTGGGTGATATGATGCCCACTTGGGCGTCGAGGCCTACCTATGTCATCAACAGGGTCCGCAGCATGGCTGGATAACTTGAAGTACCGAAGAAGCTGGTCGCTAGCTGTCAGCTTCGCCACGAGGAGGCGACGAGCGTTCCATTGGCCGAGAAGGGTCTGGTAGGCGGTCTTTTTCTTTGGTTTCTTAAGTTGTGTAGGTGGTTCATTTAGCCAATCGGAAGGGAAGTCAAAGGTGTCGGGGGTAGGTGGACGGATGAAGAAAAATTTATTTTTCCACCCATGAATTTTCGACCGGGGCAGTTCTAGAAGCGGGTGTGTTTGCGACGCATGAGATAAGGCGCGTCGTTTACCTTACTGAGACATATGCAGTAGAAGCATAACTTGGGGTCGAGTTGGCCGAGTCGGGCCCGACACACCATCGTGAAGGCAATGAGCAAACGAATGGAGTTAGGAGGTAATTGGTTCAAGGGCATGTTATACAGGTCACTAAGCTGGAGCAAGTCGGGATGTACGGGGAATCTCAGCCCGGCGTTTACTTGGTCTAGGAAGAAGGTGAAGTAGTCGGGTGGGGGGCTGTCGTACGTATTGGTGGGTTTCGGAAGTTTAAGTTTCCAACCTCGGGGCAACTCCATTTTCTTAACAAGGGCGGCTATTTGGGTGTTCGAGTAGGAGCATATGGGATTGGTAGGCACGGCCCGGGAGGAGGTAGCACCCTCTTTCGCCTTAGTATTATGAAAGGTCGTTGGAGCCGGAAGGGCCAAGGCGACGGTCGGTGACCCTACGGGTAAGGACCGTGAAGGTGAGGGTGAGTTCGACCTAGTGTCATTCGCGGAGGCCGAGCTAGTGTTACGTACTCACGACGGTAGGGCTAGTGTGACTAGTCGAAGTAGAGCTAATGGTGGTCGAAGAAGGTGAGCTCGGGTCATTCGGAGGAGTGGTTCCTTCTAAGGGGTACGAAGGTGTGCGTAGCCAAAGTAAAATGCGACAAAAAAAGAAGAAGGAAAAATTGAAAACAAAATGCAAACATATGAGAATATGTACTAAATGAGACCACAATGGATGTACTACATGGTAACACAAAAGAAGATGGTGAATGTATATAACAAAATTAAGAAATGGAAGGCGTACCCATAAAACTTGCCGATGCCGCCATGATGAAAGAAGTGAGACGAGGTAGGCGCGGTGTATGAATTCGGTCGTCGGTGGTACACGCGGTCGTCGTCGGCTCGGGTGCGCGGTCGTCGGTGGTGCGCGTCGGTGGCGGGTAAACTTGGGGTCGGTCGGCGTCGCGGAGGGTCGGCGTGTAGGCTTGTACTCGTCCTTGGTGCGCGGGGTCGGAAATTTAAGGTGAGCTCGTCGAGATCCGGATTGCAATATTGAAGAAATATTGCAAGTTTTCCTTTCTAGAGAGAGAATTTATTAAAGAATGAGAGGTGAATTTTGGTGAAGTAAGAAGTGATGAATGAAGATATGGAGAGTGACTATTTATAAAGGGAGAGAGATGAGTCTTGTCTAATCTTGGCCATCCATTTGAAATGTGATCTAGGGTGGAGAATGTAGCTTGTGTGGGAAGCTCATTGGAACTTTCAAGAAGACATGTGATTGGTGTGGACATATGAGGGGTATTCCCAATAAAGTTGGTAGGTGAAGGAAGAAAAGGGAGGCATGTGTTTGGGTAGGTAGTCACATGAATTTAGGTGGGAGCAAGAAGAAAAATGTGCAACACATGGTGGGTGGGCACATGAGGCCGACACCCTCACCACGGTTTAGTGGCTCGGCATTTTTGCGTCGGTTTGGCATGGTGGCTTTCCGACATTGGGCAGGCATGGCTGAGCTGCGGGCGGTCGGCATTGAAGTGTTTCGGTCGGCGTTACATGTACGGCATGGGTGTCGGGTCGGCATTGCGCGTGGGTAGGTCGTTGCGTGCAGTAGGTCGGCATGTTCAATGGGTCGGCATTGGAGTGGTGCGACAGGTCGGCATGTTCAATGGGTCGGCATTGCGAGCGGTTGGCACACTCGGTCGGCATCGCATGGGTCGCCGCATAGAGGGTCGGCATTGCACGGTCGGCACTCGGACGGTCGGCAGCTGGGACGGTCGGCAACCGCGGGTGGTCGTCGCGTCGCGGGTGGTCGACTTGGCGTGACGACCGTGGTATGGAGGGTCGGCTTGGCGCGGGTGGTCGTCGTGCGGACGGTATGCGTCGCATGGAGGTTCGGATTGGCGCGGGTGGTCGTCGTGCGGTCGGTAGGCGTCGCACGACATCGCACGGGTCGGCAATGTGTGGGTGGTCGACATGGCATTATGGGTAGTCAGCGCTGTGGGTGGTCGTCACCACGGGTCGCCGCACGGCGGGTAGGCATCGCGTGTGGTAGGCATCGTGCGGCCGAAATGTCGTCGTGTGCGATGGGCCGACAATGCGGCAGGTAGACGTTCAGTACTCTTCTTAAACCAAAATGTCAGTGCTCGCTACGGAGTTTATAATTTTTCTATTCCTTGCGACAAGCTCCATGAACTTGTCTAAGGAATGGAGGGGCTAGATGATGTGGTCGTTAGTAGCGGCTCATGAGGGACCGGTTGTGACCCGGGTTCTAGTCGCACTCAACTGGGTGGTTCAATCCGGTAGACACGGTCCATGGTACCTTTGGGGTACATGGGTGGTAGGCGGATGCTTTGGTAGGCGGGCGTTTTGGTAGGCGGACGCTTTGGTAGGCGGAGGCTAGCTCAACGTGAGTTAGGCAGGGTACCTTGGCACCAAGGTAGCCGGACGCTCCGCTGAGGAGACCCTAGCCCGAAGGGGGTATCGTGCTCAAGTCATGAAGAGGTTCACAACCTCAAGGATTCTTAGAATTTTGACCTAATCTGATGGGAAGACTCCTAGTATGATAAGAACTCTTCAACCGCCAAATGACTTCATCTATAAAAGGGGCACAGGTTATTTCATTTACACAACACACACATACAAATTCTCTCGTTACTCTGCCGCTTTTTCTTCGGATCACCACTGACTTGAGCGTCGGAGTGTTCGCGCCGGGACCACCCTCGGCGTGTTTTGCAGGTACCGGCGATCAAGGAGACGTAATCCGGTTCGAAGAGGAGCGGTCCAGCGGTCCAGGTTTGTGTGGTATAACACAAATCAACAATTGCAGTGAAAAGTAAGTATAAGAACTATGCTAATAATAACACTAAACAACCCTTACCATGAATGAAATCAACAACCTGACATATATCTACCCGTGATGGAGCAAAGAGGTAATCTCTTCTGGGAAGAACCAAGTGATGTATACCATCAGCCTATACAATTAAGAGCCACCACTCAATTTGAGCCTTAACTTGTTAAGTTTTTAGAGAAAAAAA
>CACSLK010020742.1:5094853-5108714 GCA_902706635.1 Striga hermonthica | reverse complement strand
AACAAAAAAAAAAAAAAAAACAGCACTTAAACAACACCAACACCCAAAACAAAATATGAAAATACTACTAGAAATAGAATAAAGCTCTTCTCATTGCCGACAATTTCCATCGAGCTAACCAAGACAGCACCACCCGCGGCCGACGACCCACAAGCACTGAGTCACGCTGCAAGAAGCAAGTCAAAAAAATGTCACACGTCTATCCAGATCTGCAACTAGCAACCCAACCCCACGCCAAGACGGAAGACACTAAACCCACAACTGAAGGTACACTTCCCAATCCATCCCAACACCACTGGCCACCCAGGCTCGAAACCAACACGAACCACAATCTAGGCTCGCCGGTCATCTCATCCATCCGGCACTAGAAAAAGAGAAACACGTGGAGAAAGGGGTCACAAACCTTTACACTGACCACCACAAAGAGATAGATCGAGTCTGCAACCCTTTCCCAAAAAATCACCCGCCCACCACCGTGAAGCCGCTGGGAAATCAGCAAACCTCCTCCCTACATGGCAACTAGGACAGCGAAACCCACTCGGGGGTGACCCGCCTCCTCCGCCAACGAAGATCTGCGGCTCCTTGCCGCTCCTTGCGGCACTTCTCTGGGATTCGAGCCATGCGGCTCGGTGACGGCCACCGCCGAAGCAGCCCGACAAGATCAGCAGGGTAAGGCGCAAATTCAAGCTTTTTGGATTTTTCTTTTTGGCGAAATTGGGTTTTGATTTTTGTAAATTCTCTTATAAGCGACTTAATAAAAACGATTGACTATGTTTGGTAAAACTAGCAAATAAGTGATAACCTGCTAGTTTATAAATGAATTTAAAGCTTATATTTCACTTTTAAAAATTAATTGTTTTGACAAAAGTGTTTGATAAAAATACCGATAAGTCAGCTGAAATAAAATTTTCAATGGAGTTGTTTGAAAAGATATTTAATGAAGTTTTTGGTATAAGCTCATCTTTTTTTTTTAAAGTACATCCTATCAAATTAAACTTGGCCCCTCTATATACTAATTCAAAAGTTGAACCTAAGTGGCAGACTCACACGTTTTGGAGTCCTACATGTTACAATATCATGCTTTGTATTTTGGTTCTAAAAGATTTGGAACCAAAATTGGTATGAAGTGCCTTAATTAATTGTTACACCATACATCATTGCCTCCCATCATTCTCTCTTTCTTTATCAAATTTGTTTCTAATTTTAAGATCATACCAACCTTATTTCCTCTATATTTATTTTCTATTTTAAATATCACTTGAATTTAATAATTAAGTTAAAAAGTTGATTAGCTTTTAAAGTTTGTTCAGTTAACAACTTGAGTTGTACTCAACTTGTTAAGCTTTCATCCAATGTTGTTGATTTGTTAAGGTGCGATAGTCTCGCATGGAGCCTCATTTTGTTAGGTTGCTATTGGACATAAATTTGTTGGGTTTGATTTTAATCTATTAAATAAAGTAAATTAAAGATGATAAAATATGAAAAGTTTTTTTATTGGATTTTGAATTTGTGTTTGAAGACGAGTTAACATGTAATGATTAAAGTTAATGTAGTATAAATGATGTGATTGAATTTGATTGTTATGTAAAATATACGAGTGTTAAATAGCGAATTTTATTGATGTGATGTGTGACATAATTAATTCATATTGTTGTACCTAAAAATACCCGATCATAAAAGCTCCTGAAAGACGAATGTTCAACATGCTAAACAAAGCCCAAATATCCCACCAACCCTCTCGCGAACGGCCCAAGATCACAAAGCTAGGGTTGTTGATCCCCCTATCGCCCTCAAAATCTTCTCGAGTAAGTATGTCAATCATCACAAGCTTGAATTATGAACTGATAAAGTTGAAGGCACCGCCCACATTTCCCATCAAAATCTGCACATATATACGCAATACCACCATACGACCCTAGCTGACACCTAGCATTTAAGCACCATCACTTTTTTCGTGTGTAAATATCAACCCCAGGTCAACAATCACCTACCGTTGATCAACATCGTTATATATAATCTTATCTCCCTCACACAATACGTTGTTTTCTTTTATATAACTTGATCTCTCAAAGATTATAGAATCACCATATTCAGTTGTATTCCCACAAAATAATTACTCAATAAAACTTCCAGATAAACAATTTCCTAGTCGATCGCCATCTACAATATCGACGTCGCGTTGTTTTTACGTTTATTTATTTTATTTTGACATGTCTATATTATTCACAATTATAATCTACTATAAATATTCCATAACCCTTGTTTATACCTTTTTAAGCATGCATTTTGTAATCGTTGGCGGTCCACCGTCACCGCATATTATTTAATTATATTGATAATATTGAAGAGTATTAAATTGAGTAATATTTTGAATCAAAATTTTGAATTTAAAATTGTTTGGTAGATTTAAAGTGGATTTATAGAGACTTTCAGAAGGTTTAATTGAACACTTTTGGACTTTTAAAGATTTATGAATAAGTCTTTAAAAGTCTCAATTGAATAATAATATTTAAAAGTCTCAATTGAATAATAATATATTTTTTAAAATTCTCAAAAAAATTAACTGAACACACCAAAGTTTTAAAAGTCTTACATCTTTTTCAACACCACCACCTTCATGGTGAGGCCTACGTTGTTACAATTGAATATACACTCTTAAGGTTAAATCGGATTATTGCTAAGTCATTAAAATGGAACATTTTGATTCAAATCCTTAAGGGGTAATTTGATGTAAATAATATATATTAATTGAATTTATTAGTTAAAGTGATTTTTTTTTTTTAAAATAAAGCTGATTGAGTGGATAATTGAGAGATATTTTGAATTTATATTTAGATAAATTTTAATATAAAATGATAAAAAATGATGTGATGCAAAAATATAAGATATATTATTGAAAGTGATAAGTAGTTAAAAATATATGAGTGAATAAATAATAAACTAAAGTTGATATGATGTATGAAGATAATTGATTGATATTATTTAATTATATTGATATTAATTTTTATATTTAATCACGCTTAAGTCCGAAACACGTTGAGTTTAACCTGAAATCATTAGTACATTGTTGAACATCTCCAAATCAGAGTAAAAGTGAAATGAGCTCATATTTACTCACGTTGTAACTACTATGAATATCAAACAACCTAAAGCCCAATAATAGAGCTGTTAAATAAAACGAGTCGTTCGTGAGCTTGGATCGGCTCAACTTATCAAACAAGCCAAAATCGAGCTCATTTAATACTCGTTTTGTTAACGAGACGAGTTTATCTCGACTCTTTAGGCTCGAAAAATAAAATTTATGTATTTTTCTGTAGTTCGTCCCGATTTTGGCTCGTTTAGGCTCGAGGTCAACTCGTTAATATTGATAGTGGGCCAAAGCTCAATCATAAGCTCGTTCAGTTAAAGAGCCGAGCTGAGATCGGCCCATTAAGGCTCAAGCTTGGCTCGGCCTCGGCTCAGCTTGTTTATACCCTACCAATACCTGATGGCCCCTTACAATTATCAGGGGCAACTTTGTGGTTTAAGTAAGAGTTGAGGACATTTCAGGTAAACTAAATCACACATATGCATATATGCACGTGTATATAAACCTCTGGGGTTCACATCTAGGGTTTCTAGTTCATACCCAAAATCCAGCGATTTTAAAGAGGCCGCCGAGCATTTGGGCACCACCGACGGCAATGGTGGAGAAGGGAAGCAAACCGAGGGCGGCGGAGGTCGTCACCAGGGAGTACACCGTCAATCTTCATAAACGTCTGCATGGATGGTAATCTCTTTCTCTCTCTCTCTCTCTCTCTCTCTCTCTCTCTCTCTCTCTCAGCTGTGTATGTTTTGGGTCATTTGGATTTTCAGATCTTGTTAGCTGGTGTTTCATTGAGCATTTTTATTTGTTTAAGCATTTTTATTTGTCCGGTATTTAGGGGTTATGAGTTTGAAGATTAAATTATCAATGATGAGTGCGTACATTTCTCGGTTTTTGTCGCCATTGACACATGATTATGTGAAGCTCATTTGTAAGCAGACATGATCAGCTTGAAATTTTGCCTGTTCTACCTGTGTAGTAAATTGACCCCATATGTTGTGATGTCCATATGCGTGTTTGAGAAATATGGACTAAGCTTCCATACACACAATGTGGATTAAGCTTTCACACACATTTTTATTTTTGATGTTATTCTGAGTATTTTGTCTTGTTGGTGTTGATGGAGATCCTAATTTTTCCCGAACAGCTCTGTAGTATCTACTATCTTGTGTCATTTTGTAGTTTGTGTTGTCTACACATTTGTCTTGTTGATGTTGATGGAGGTCCTATTGTTTACCCGAATGTCACGTTAGAATCTTGTGTCATTTTGTTATGTCTACACATTTTGTCTCGTTGATGTTGATGGAAGTCTTTTTCTCGAACTGTGTGTTAGTATCTTGTGTCATGTTGTCCTGTCATGTTGTCCTGTCTTATTGATATCGATAGAGGTCCTAATTCGCCGAATGGCACCACAAAAATTTTTATGTGTCGTTATGTCCTTTGGATCAACAAACGAGTTCTTGTGAATTAACAAAGCTATAAGTTGTGCTGTATTTTTTACCATGGCTGCAAAATGCATGGTTTCAATCCTTGGATAGTTGGTATCCACTGTTCTGTTCCTAGAACTTAGATCGTTGGTGGTTTCTAGTATTAATTCAGAGATTCTTAGTTTATTACTCTTGTTATAACTGTTGTAAATAAAAATCATAACTTGCTGGGGTTAGGTGTTTTGTGTACTATTCTACAGCCCTTCCTATTCAAGCCAGAGTTATTTATTTATTTTTTAATGGGTGTTTTTTAGAAATTGATTTCTAGTTTTGTGTTGCTGAAAAACCCAGTTGGACTATAACTAACTACGTACTTCATACTATTGTGATACCTGGTGGTCTAATTCTACTTCATATACGAAATTTTACCTGCAGTACCTTCAAGAAGAAGGCTCCGAAGGCCATAAAGGAGATAAGGAAATTTGCCCAGAAGGCCATGGGCACTAAGGATGTCCGAGTTGATGTGAAGCTGAACAAGCACATTTGGAGCCGTGGGATTCGGAGCGTGCCCAGGAGAATCCGTGTTCGTATTGCGAGAAAGAGGAACGATGATGAGGATGCCAAGGAGGAGCTTTACTCTCTTGTGACTGTTGCAGAGATTCCAGAAGCAGGGTTGAAGGGATTGGGCACCCAAATCATTGAGGATGATGAATAAGTGTTTTTCCTCCCTTTTTTTTTCGTTGGTGTTAGGATGTGTAATGCCTAACTTGATGGAATTTGAAATTTGTTTTGAGATGGAGTTTTATTCGCATTCGAATGCGCACTTTCATTTCGTAAGTTGTGTTTTGGGATATGCGTTTTATTACCTTAAAGCTTGAAGCATCACTTTTTTCGACATGGATATATTATATTGATGGTTTTGAATATGGTGAACTGTGTATATTGCTTTACATATTTTGGAGTAGTAAAGACTAGGGAAGCCTGAAAGAGTACTTACTATCATGATTTGTGAAACCTCTAGTTTCAACTTTTTTGCATGATTTGATCGTTTTGTAGTTCCCTTCAAGCTCTGATAAAGCATAACAATGATAGCCAGTCGAGGTTATCATAGTCGAGCTCTCTAGACACATTGGGCAAAAGCAAAACTACATCATCGTCCGTGTGTTCCGAAAAATCCTTGTTCTTCAAAATGATTAGGATTGATGAGTTAATGGTTTTTCGAGCACTGGAATATGAACTTTACTTATAAACAACAAATCCTTATTATTCAAAATGATTAGGTTAATGGTCTAATTTAGGTATCTTACAGAGGTTTCGAACATATGAATGTGACACACCTGACTTGTAAATAACAAATCTTGATTCTACAAAATGGTAATATAAATGATATATGAATGTGACACACCTGACTTGTAAATAACAGATCTTGATTCTACAAAATGGTTAGATAAATGGTTTTGCAGGATTGGATATATTCTCAAACTCATTTTCTCGTTCACAATGAAAGAAAAATATTGTTTATTTGTCTTTCTTCTTTATTTACAACTCGCACATATTGCAACACAGATCCAAATTAAAATCAATCACACATTAATCTATAATTATTATTCATTCACTTAAATATGGATAAGACATACTGTTTAAATTTTTAGTAAGATTGTTGTTAGGCAAACCTAATGGTTAGACAAATACTCCCTCCTATTCATTATAAATGTCGTTTTGACTTTTTTGATTCATCCATTTTGTTATGTATCTAGACATATTTTATGTCTAGATACATGACAAAATGGATGAATCAAAAAAGTCAAAACGACATTTATAATGAACAGGAGGTAGTATATTTTTTCAACATATATACATATATTCAAAATCAAAGTACGATAAATCAACTCATCTAACTGATAGGTCATTTCACACACGAATTTGCATTTAACTTTTAAATTATGCAATAAGTTTGAGAGATTTAGAGGGGAAAATGTATAAAATGTGAATAAATGGGGGTAGAGCTAGATATTTGGGAATTGTATGAGGATCTAAAATGACAAATGTATAACATTGGAAGAAAAAGGGGTTGGAGTTAGGGCTTGATTGTTTATAAAATAATTTATTCAACTTTATTTCATACTCAAAATATAACTCAGTTTTAACTCAACTCTATTATCTTTAATATCATTTTTATAATTAAATAATACAAGTCAATTATTCTTACACGTCACATCAACTTTAATTCACTATTTATTCACTCACATAATTTTAACTAATCATCACTTCACATCATCTCTCATACTTTTACGTGAAATCAATTTTACTTATTTTATTTTAAATATTATTTTAATTTTTTTTTAAAAAATTTCACTAACAACTAACTATATTATTATTTTTTTTCTAATTAATTATGATTAACTAAACTAACTCATCTTAAACAAATTATTTCATAATCAAGCCTTTAGGCATTTGGGAATAGTATGAGGACCTAAAACGAACAAACAAATAAACAAGAGCCACCAAGCAATACTCTTCATCGCGGCCAACGAACGGGAAAATCCTCTCTGTTACTCAGCTGGGGCATCCGATTAATCGCTCTGATTCTATTGATTTAGCTCGCTGTTAGTCAGGTAATCAGATGCACCTAAGTGATAATTGATCTGTTCTATTCAATTTTCTTTTTCTTGTTTTTTTTTTTCGATTAGGGGTTTGAATCGAATTTTTCAGGGCAATATGTATTCTTTTTGCCTCTGCGTTTGTGTGTGTACGTGCGTGTGGTATTGAGGTTGAATTCAATGTAGATCCACTTGATATGGGCATTTGTGTTTGCGTTTAATTGGAAGATCGATTAGCTCAGGGGGTTTGATTAAGCGTGTGTACTCACCGGGTTTGTATTTTGATCCTCTTGTTATTCTTCAAGGGTTTAAGGCTTCTATTTCGTATGCTGCTTTATGTTTTTTGGTTAATTGTACGAGGGCCTCTGTTGAGGTTGAATAAGAGGTTTATAAGGAACTATGCGAAAAGCGGGTGCTGTGATTCACTGGACAGAGTCGTCTTTGTAGATGTTGTTTCCTTGCTTGTACTTTTCAATATCCAAGATTATTTTCATTGTGAGATTAATTGTTCTGATGTTGTGTGGTTTATTCTATGTGGGCTTTGGCTGATTCTGATGGAATCGGGCTGTTATATTTGATTGACATCTTATGGAATTTGATCTCATGAATTGCTCTTGGTGTAGTCGAAAAGTTCACTTTTTAGGTGAACTATAATATTTTTTGTGGCAAAAAGATTTAATCTTTATCAAATTGAGATAAGACTCTTTGGTGGTTTAGCGATTTGCGGTATAAAAAGCAGAAAGGTTTCAAGTACATCTTGAGGCACACTTGCCTTCGATGGTTGTATTTTGCTTCTGAAGGTTAAGAGGAATCATTAGACGTACGCGTGGAGCAAGAATTGGTACTGATGGGTGGTTTGTTATACCGGTTTTATTAGTTGGATTATTTGAGGATTTTTCCTTTCCTGCATGCGTTTGTAATTTGTGGTTATCTCACTTAGGCATGAAGAAGTTGTTTGGATTCCTCATTATTAGTTTTTATTTATATTTATTGTAAACGTAGATTTTTGTTTTAGTATGGATAATATTATATAGTTGTCTTCACTTACTGAAAATGCTGCTTATTTGGAATCTGTTCTGTGACTGAATATCTCTTGAGCTTGTAATGTCAAGCATTCAGCTATTGTAGGAAGTGGACGTACCTGGCCTTGCACAATGGATAGAGGAATAGATCGTGGGTTATTTCGTAATGATGGATCTTCTATGGGAAGGTTCAAAAACCTTCAAGAGGAGGAGAAGGGTGAACTGTCTGGGAAATCTAGGTCAAGCTCGGTGTTTATTACTCCCGATCGAAAGACTGTCACTAGTAAACCAACTGTAGATAATAAGGCTAGTGGCTCTAAGATAACAAGTGGAAAGCTTGCATTCAGCTTGAAGCAAAAGTCAAAACTTGCTGCTCCCACTGTCAAGTTTGGTGAAGATGAGGATGAAGATGAAGGGGATGCTCGAAAAGTAGCAGATGATGGGCCGACAAAGCGGCCAAAATTGGCACAGTTCAATAATGAATCCGATCAATCATCCAGACCCGTTGATGTTGGTAATTACTTTGTAACCCATTTCTTGTGTGTCAATGGCAGGTGAAGTTAAGCAGGATCACATAAATATGTTGTTTATTTGTCTGCTGGAGGAGTTACCTGGATTGTGCTTATCGCATGTCCGGAAGTTGTAGTCTGGACATATAATCGACTGCCTTAATTATAATGCCCGTAATGTTAGCTTTATGCATTGATAATGAGCACAGCTTGCTTTGGTTTGTTAGAAAAGAGGGTTATTTCTCTGTTTCGCTTTTGTTAAAATATGTTCTGTGGTGATGTTCTAACTATCCACTAATTGGCAGACCATTTAAACCTATCGAGCAGTTGTTTCTGTAGCTACAAATTTCAATTCCTATTATAGTTATGCTAGTCTGCCAGTTAGGGAGCATGGTACATTCTTCTTGTGCTGTAGCAATCTGTTTACTAAATTCTGTATGACTTATATGTTGGTCATCCTAGTTTAGGTACTGACTTTGAGTTTTTTGCCTTAGTGTCAGATAAAAGGACAAAACATTCTTGAATTACTTTTATCGATCAATGAAGCTTATACTTAATAGCAACATTGATGGAGATAGATGTCCACTGAAAGATGTGCAATAACCTTCTGCAAGAGTTATTTGCATTCTGGTTGGTATTAATCAGTTCTTTAAGTGGCGTGCAGCACCACCTTCCCCAAGTGATCCTACTGTGAAGAATGTCGCAGACAAATTAGCAAGCTTTGTTGCCAAGAATGGGAGGCAGTTTGAGCATGTAACACGGCAGAAAAACCCTGGAGATACACCCTTCAAGTATGTAGACTTCATTTTTGTTAGCCTATTATATATCTGTCATACTCTTTCTTACATTATCCTGGCATATGTGATTTGTCCAAAACAATTTTCATTTAGGTAGAGATTTGATTTCTTTCTGAAATTTTTTATTTGTCCCCCATTCGTTAGTTTTCGTGTTACTGTACTAGGAATCAGTTGACAGTATCATTTTGCTGAGTTGTTCGTGGTTTTTGAATTTCAACATATTTAACATGTAAATGTTTTCTATTAATATGTGCTGTTTCTTGAGAGATGCATCTTCTTCATCTTTATAAGTATGCCTAAAATGGATTGCTATAAGACTCCATTTCAAGTAAATGAATTTTAATCAACAGAAAACACATTCATATCAGCTCTTCCCCTAAAGTCTAATGCGAGTTGATACTCCGGTCATGGTGACATAACGATGATTTTCGAACTTACAACTTACCGTAAACTAACATTATTCTTAAATTACAGTTACTAAAATTAAAGGATCCAAGCATAGGTATTCAAATATAAAAAAGAAATATATGTACTCTGGTGAACTCCCTTCGATTTTTTTCCCTCAAACTTCCTGTACTGTGCACATGTAGGGATCACTACTATTTCATATGAGGTCACCATCTAGTTTCTTTTTTATATTTCTGACAACATGGGAATTTATTGTTGTTAACATCGTTATATTCGTTATTCAAATGCTACTTTTGGGCTCATTGAAGATTCAAAGCTTTATCTCAGGTGCTGCAATAGGAGTTCTTTGTGTAGTTAGTAGTTAGTACCACTTTTAGATGATGCAGTAACTTAAATGGGACTCTGAGTATCCTTTTGTATGTAACTGCCAGTTTTATATGTGATGAAATGATGTATAATTTTGTAGGTTTTTATTTGATGAAAGTTGCTCGGATTACAAGTATTATGAATATCGACTTGGTGAAGAGCAGAAGGCTTTGGCCCATACTACGGATTCCCAGACGTCACGAAGTGGTTAGTAATTTATTGATCTAAGATATTCTGCCCAAATTGCACCTTGTAATTTATTTGGTTGGGAGGACTTGCACCATGTTGTACATATTACATCACTACGTATGAATTGAAAAAAAAATAAAAAAAATACTTTTGATTTGTGACCATGAATTTCTCGTTGGTTTTGTAATGTGGGTCATCTGGGTGTTTTTAGGCGCTACATCCACTAAGACTGTGGCTGACTCTCAGAGGTCACAACATCAACACTTGAAGTATCAAACTCCTGCCTCCGCTTTATATGACACCACAGAGAACTTATCATCTTCAGAGGCATCATCACAAACAGCAACTGGAAAATATGGTACAATCCACCTTTTTTATTCTTGAACTGAAAATACAATCATAAACAGTGTGGTGAAAATCGGCCTAGGGAGACCCCCAGGTGCCCTGAGAAACCAAAACCTGGCTGGGCTATCATTTCATAAATCGAAATGTTAATATAAAAAGTTTGGCTGGTCTGCCTTATAATGGGGATTATTCTTTCATTTTATGATCCGAAATACTTAATTTGTATGTTTTATCCATTTTGTTTTGCTGTAGCTTGTTTTTATGTACCATTATTGCCGTACATCACTGTCTACAGGACAAGTGTTGGTCCCTAATTACTGTTTCCCTTTCTTATAAATTTTGTTTGTACTTATATGTCAAATTCTGATAGGTGAGCAAAGTGGTCCTCCCGGTTCAGACCCTATAGCCATGATGGAATACTATATGAAGAAGGCCGCACAGGAAGAGAAACGGAGGCCTCCAAAACACTCAAAGGATGAGATGCCCCCACCTGCTTCACTTCATGGTTAACAATTATTTTTTTTTTATTTTCTTTAGTATTTAATTTCTGTTTGCGCCTATTCTTTTTCTGGAAATGTATCCAACATCGACCAGAAAATTACTTACTGGTCTCCCTGATTAATAATAAGTATGTTATTTTTTAATGCTTTGAACAGCTCATTCGAAGAAAGGGCACCACATGGGCGATTATATTCCTCCCGAAGAACTAGAAAAGTTTTTGGCCACCTGTAACGATGTATCTGCACATAAGTTTGCAAAGGAAGCTGCCGAGAAAACAAAAATCCAGGCTGATAATGTTGGCCACAAACTTCTATCTAAAATGGGTTGGAAAGAAGGTAAAATAGAGAGCTGGTTATAATATGAAGTCTTCCTTTTAGTTGTAGTGTTTCCTTTTTTTCGCATGATAAATACCCGAACTGGTTATTGACAGAGCCATTTCCAACAATATTTATGAGAGTGTTGCTTTCATTTCAGAAATTGAACAAACATGGAAAAAAAAAAAGAAAAAAAAAATATGTATATATACCGTTGGAATAGACTTGAGAGTTAAAAGAAAAATTGCAGGGGAGGGCCTGGGGAGCTCGGGAAGTGGGATTTCGGCTCCCATTATGGCAGGCGACGTGAAAAAGGATCACTTGGGGGTGGGTGCGCATGCACCAGGCGAGGTTACTCCCGATGATGACATTTACGAGCAGTACAAAAAACGAATGATGCTCGGTTATCGTCACCGGCCGAATCCTTTGGTATGTATATGCACTCTTACTTTCTGCACTTGTTTCTAAATGAGGTTTTCTTCCCAGATTGCATTTCACAAGAAGCTGAATGAAGTGTAGTATCCTCAAGAACTAATCGAAAGGTTGCTATCTTATTTATATATAAATATTTGTTTATTTGGCAGAACAATCCGCGAAAATCTTATTACTGACTAGTGAGAAAGGCTTCTTTCTCCCCAACCGGAGACTCCGTGAAGATATGTAGTTGAAAAAGCTGTTTGGATGTAATGTGAAGTTCTTCAACTCAATTCAGTTCTCAGTACTATTATATAATTGGTATTTGTTATTTTTAAGTTCTTCTCACTCTTTTTTCTCTCTTCACAATGAAATAAGTACTGGTGTGAAATGGTCGTTGTACTTTTCTTATTGAGCTTTTTGTGGATGATTTGGGGTTTAGCCGCCGGATCGACACACACTGTATGCAATCCGACGGCCCAAACCACCTTGGGACACTTTATTTGATTATATTGAGATGATGTCAAAATAGACCATATACATTTGTATCCCATAATTTATCAAGTGAAGCTAAAGTGGTGGGCAGTTCACACTATTTTAATCTGTATATGTTCAAACAAATCTCGGCAAAGAAAAGCTCAGTCACGATTACGAAGTAGAGATAATGGATCAATCTTGGTTTCCCTAGCAACCATGTTCTTTATTTGTGGCAAAAATGACAAGTGTAAGGTTTTATGACAACATAAGTTGTTTGAAGTTTTCTTGCAAAGTAAAATAATTTTTGAAAAAAAAAAAAAAAAAAAGTTGAAAAAGACGATAGAAGATGGAAGACCTAAGCTATCAACATGCAACCAAAATGTTATGTTATTTATACTGTAAAAAAGGGAGGAAAACGGGTGTTGTCCCACGCACGTTAAGCGCACCATAAACAGGGAAGATCCAGATGAAGCTCAAACTGTAGACCATTAGACTTATAAATTAAACTCATTTTTCTTATATAAACGATGTGGGACAACTAACAAGTGATATTCTAACAAATACTGAGCATGTTGTATGAAAAATGTGCGGAGAAAATAAGTTTTACGCGTGTGCACGGTTGTGTTGTCCGTGGGGACTAATGTTATCCTAGTGCTAGGATTGCTTAGGATAATGAAAATCATGATTGTATGCAGGTTCAGTTTCTTTAATTTTCTTGCGAAAACTACATTGGCCGAGAAAATGGTTAAGTTATTATATCAAATGACTTGTTGAATTTTTTCCTTTTATCTCACACCAACATTCATAGACACATTTGATGATTTAGCATCATGTATAATCTCATGTTTCTGCTTGTTCTCTATAATTCAAATGATGATTTGGGATCTTGAAAGTTTTTGCATACTTATAACTTATGAGTATCTTGCAAAATGTACCTGCAGCAAGTAAGTTTAACTGCGTAAGGGAGCTAAATTTCTTGCGACGAATGATTAAACAACGATGGCAATAGCCGGAAAATTAAAAACTTCAATCATCGTAAAATCGGACGACTACAAATTTGTTTATTAATGATTATACTTATTTGACCACATTGATAGTTCTAACTAAATATCAGCTGATCTCTTTCAAGTCACATCTTTAGTCTCTTCAACACATTTATTTTGTGCCCTTCATCCTTTGTCAGAATCTTCTCATTTATCGATTTGGCCTGCAACAAAAAAGAAATAAAAAAAAAAAAACGAAAACATGAAAACATGATAACCGACATTTCCCTACGGCTATTTAAATTTTCTTCAACATCGGGGGAACTTCAAATTTCGGAAGAAAATACTCAGAAGCTTTTCATGATTAAGCTCTTATATACCAAGATTCTATTTTGCAAACAAACTATGGGGAAAAAAAAAAAAA
>CACSLK010020742.1:5069786-5079997 GCA_902706635.1 Striga hermonthica | reverse complement strand
GGAGTTGAAAGGAATTTGGAAAGAGATTTAGGGATTTAAAAAGAAGTGTCCCTTAATCAAGACTTTTCCTTCCCTTTTTTTCATCATCTATTACATCTCATACACGATTTTTTTTTTTTAAAAAAACTACCAAACATCAAATTGTATTATCAGTGTTTATCACACCTTGGAAGTACAAACCAGTGATCAAAATCTATAATCTATAATTATATTAAAAGAATAACCTTTTTTAAGTTGCAGCCAAAAAACTGGCACCAAAACAATAAATACGTGTTGTTTTATTATTTTTCAAAAATCTGTTTTATATACATTCATTAAACCTCTCCAAAATCTTTTTTTATTTCCTTATTTTTTGCTAATCAAAACTGCCCCAAAATAGCTGATTTATTATAAGAATGAACGGCAATTTTGAAATAGTTGATTTATTGGACAGTTTTTCTTTGTAGATAGATTATAGATAGATATCATTTCCTTAATTATTGGATGAAATTTGTTTGGGATTTATTTATCTCAATATCAAACCCGTGATCTGCAATTAACGCACGTATAAATTATATTCATTTATAGAATATTAAGACATTTTTTACATTTTTAATTCGAACATTTATTTAAAACAAATCAGACTTCGACTTTTTTTTTTCTTTATTTAAATACAATAGTCCATACTTATTTATAATAATTTCACTTAATTTGAATTTTTCAAAAGAGAATCCATACATATCCAAATTAAGTCACGTAACTAAAAAATACTCATCAAATCTAATTTAAACAAGGTAAAATAATATTGCATCTTAACAATTTTGGAGATCGAAATTCTTAATAAAAACCACATCAAAAAATCAATTTTGATGAATTACAATTTCTTAACAATCCATTCATCTGTTTTTTATACGTTATTAAAAAATCAATTTTGATGAATTATAATTTCTTAGCAATTTCTAACAATCTGTTCTCTTTCCTAAAAAATAGATATTTTTTCTAAAAAACAATAGTAACAGAATTTTTTTTTCTTAAAACAAGTTAATTGCTTTAAAAAATAATTTTCACTCGTCTAAATACTAATATTTTTTTAACAATTATTAACTCTTATAATATTTTAGATATTTTAAACATTAGACAAAGACTAAGGAGCTCTATATATATACACACATGTATGAGGTTAAACTTAAGTATTTTTTGACATATTTTTTGTAGTTTAGAAAAGTGGCTTCAAACATTTTTCAAGAATAATATATAATATTATATTTTTTATATATATGATATAATATTTTAGAGGTATTTAGTATATTTATCACATAATTTCTCTCTCAAACTACATACAATAAAAAGTTATAAGAAGAAATGTAGAATTAAATATTGTCTTCAATTTTTATCTGATTATGAGTTCTATATATTTGTTACAGTTTACATTAATCTTTGAGTTGTATTTGTAAACTTAATAAATCTGCATAAAGCGTGAAATTATTATATGTACAAAATTTCTTTTTAACCGTAACAAACTTATAAAAAAAATAATAATTTTGAAATTATATACTCAAATTTTGAGAAGTACCGTCATAATTTGGGATCATGTCAATATTTATTTTATATATACTAGGTAAATTTTCTCTCAGAAAATTTATAATGTCTTTATTTAGGCTTATAAAATGATAGATACTTTTATATAATATTTTATCATGTCATATTATAACTATATATACACACACACACACACATATATATATATATTTTAATATTTTTAGACATGTTTTTTTTTTTCAAAATAGTTTAGGAAAATTGTAAGTGTCTTCAAATCTATAAATATATAAAAAGACAACCTATTTACAAAAAATATTAACATAAAAATCAACCAACATTTAACGCATTCCAATCAGCAGTTTCTTAATTTTCTTTTAATCTTAACCCAAGAAATCGGGCATCCAGAAATGCACCCTAAATTGATGGGTTTTGTTGATGTATTTTTTAAAAATTTCATATATCAAAATCCATTGTCAATTAAATAGAAATCAAAATCCGTTCTCATTTTTTATTCAAAAAATCTAACTGAAAATAATTAGGTCTCATTTCGAATATAAAATTTTGATTTTTAAATCCCTTATCATTGAGTTGCCATAAAATCGGCCCACATTTATTGCATGTCGGTAGTTTTTTTTTTTTAATTTTTTTTTTAGTTTATTAACCTCTTAAATGCACCATAAAATGATGGGTATTGTAGATTTAATTTTGGTAGATTTCGGTAGTGTTTACGGTTTTCTAAAAATCAAAACCCTTTCTTATTTTTTATTCGAAAAATCTGGCTGAAAAAAAAATTTGGCTGAATGAAAATTTTCAATTAGAAAAAAATACATTCTCATATAAATGAACTTCATATTAAACTACTATTATATGTATATATATATATATATATATATTTGGCAATATAAAATTCGAATTAACTATAGATTATCACGAAAGACGTTTTACGATATCCGTTATATTTTGCTATGCAATCTGCATAAAACAAGTATAAAACATATAAGATATATCCTGCTAAATAATTTAATTGATTTATTTAAACCTGTCTAGAATCCTAATATATGTAACCTTCACGACCAACTTTATGCATGTTTCACGCGCTACGAATTTTAAGTGTTTGAAAATTTTAATTTGTGGCGGTAGACGATTTAACAAATGGCAAACAAATAATGTTGTATACAATAATGCGTTTCTTAATATATAAGTTACATTTTGTTTAGTCTAATGTATGCGTTTTACGTTTTTTCATTCATCCAATCAAAATGCTTATCATAATAAAACTAGCCCGTGCATCGCACGGGTACCACACTAGTACACTTGACAACGTTTACTAGGCACAAAACAAGTGTCATACCAAGGAGAGAGAATACAACAAGTGTTTCCCTACACGACCTTCACGGCCACATAAGCAAAACCCTCGAAACAAACACACCTAAGAGACTGAAAAAAACTCCACATGAGAGACAAAAATACTCCTATCGAGAGGATCAGACAAGAAACACACTTTGAACTAGAGAAAAAACCGAAACACACAAAACAATAACCAAGACAAAAAAAAAAAAAACGACACTTAAACAACACCAACACCCAAAACAAAATATGAAAATACTATTAGAAATAGAATAAAACTCTTCTCATTGCCGATAATTTCCATCGAGCTAACCAAGACAGCACCACCCGCGGCCGACGACCCACAAGCATTGAGTCACGCCTCAAGAAGCAAATCCAAAAACTGTCACACGTCTATCTAGATCTGCAACTAGCAACCCAACCCCACGCCAAGACGGAAGACACTAAACCTTCAACCGAAGGTACACTTCCCAATCCATCCCAACACCACCGGCCACCCAGGCTCGAAACCAACACGACCCACGATCTAGGCTCGCAGGTCATCTCATCCATCCGACACTATAAAAAGAGGAACACGGGGAGAAAGGGGTCACAAACCTTTACACTGACCACCACAAAGAGATAGATCGAGTCTGCAACCCTCTCCCGAAAAATCACCCGCCCACCATCGTGAAGCCGTCGGGAAATCAGCAAACCTCCTCCCTACATGGCAACTAGGACAGCGAAACCCACTCGGGGGTGACCAGCCTCCTCCGCCAACGAAGATCTGCGGCTCCTTGCGGCACTTCTCTGGGATTCGAGCCATGCGGCTCGGTGACGGCCACCACCGAAGCAGCCCGACAAGATTAGCATGGTAAGGCGCAGGTTCAAGCTTTTTGGATTTTTTTTTGGCGAAATTGGGTTTTGATTTTTGTAAATTCTCTTCTAAGCGACTTAATAAAAACGATTGACTATGGTTGGTAAAACTAGCAAATAAGTTATAACTTGCTAGTTTATAAATGAATTTAAAGCTTATATTTCACTTTTGAAAAATTAATTGATTTGACAAAAGTGTTTGATAAAAATACCGATAAGGCATGAAATAAAGTTTTCAACGGAGTTGTTTGAAAAGATATTTAATGAAGTTTATGGTATAAGCTCAAATTTTTATTTTTTTATTTAAAAGTACATCCTATCAAATTAAACTTGTCCCCTCTATATACTAATTCAAAAATTGAACCTAAGTGGCAGACTCGCACGTTTTGGAGTCCACAAGTTACAATATCATGCTTTGTATTTTGGTTCTAAAAGATTTGGAACCATAATTGGTCTGAAAGTGCCTTAATTAATTTTTACACCATACGTCATTGCCTCCCATCATTCTCTCTTTATTTATCAAATTTGTTTTTAATTTTAAGATCATACAAAACTTATTTCCTCTTAATTTTTTTTCTATTTTAAAGATCACTTGAATTTAATAATTAAGTTAACAAGTTGTTTAGCTTTTAAAGTTGTTCAGTTAACAACTTGAGTTGAACTCAACTTGTTAAGCTTTCATCCAATGTTGTTGATTTGTTAAGGTGCGATAGTCTCGCCTGGAGCCTCAATTTGTTAGGTTGCGATTGGACATAAATTTGTTGGGTTTGATTTTAATCTATTAAATAAAGTAAATTAAAAAGGATAAAATATGAAAAGTTTTTTTTATTGGTTTTTGAGTTTGTGTTTGAAGACGAGTTAACACGTAATGATTAAAGTTAATGTAGTATAAATAATGTGATTGAATTTGATTGTTATGTAAAATATACGAGTGTTAAATAGCAAATTTTATTGATGTGATGTGTGATATAATTAATTCATATTGTTGTACTTAAAAATACCCGATCATAAAAACTCCTGAAAGACGAATGTTCAACATGCTAAACAAAGCCCAAATATCCCACCAACCCTCTCGCGAACGGCCTAAGATCACAAAGCTAGGGTTGCCGATCCCCCTATCGCCCTCAAAATCTTCTCGAGTAAGTATGTCAATCATCACAAGCTTGAATTATGAACTGATAAAATTGAAGGCACCGCCCAACATTTCCCATCAAAATCTGCACATATATACGCAACACCACCATACGACCCTAGCTGACACCTAGCATTTAAGCACCATCACTTTTTTCGTGTGTAAATATCGACCCCAGGTCAACAATCACCTACCGTTGATCAACATCGTTATATAAAATCTTATCCCCCTCACACAATACGTTGTTTTCCTTTATATAAGTTGATCTCTCAAAGATTATAGACTCACCATATTCGGTTGTATTCCCACAAAATAATTACTCAATAAAACTTCCAGATAAACAATTTCCTAGTTGATCGCCATCTACAATATCGACGTCGCGCTGTTTTTTACGTTTATTTATTTTATTTTGACATGTCTATATTATTCACAATTATAATTTACTAAAAATATTCCATAACCCTTGATTATACCTTTTTAAGCATGCATTTTGTAATCGTTGGCGGTCCACCGTCACCGCATATTATTTAATTATATTGATAATATTGAAGAATATTAAATTGAGTAATATTTTGAATCAAAAATTTGAATTTAAAATTGTTTGGTAGATTTAAAGTGGATTTATAGGGACTTTTAGAAGGTTTAATTGAACAATTTTGGACTTTTAAAGATTTATGAATAAGTCTTTAAAAGTCTCAATTGAATAATAATATATTTTTTAAAATTCTCAAAAAAATTAACTGAACACACCAAATTTTTAAAAGTCTTACATCTTTTTCAACACCACCACCTTCATGGTGAGGCCTCGTTGTTACAATTGAATATACACTCTTAAGGTTAAATTGGATTATTGCTAAGTCATTAAAATGGAACATTTTGACTCAAATCGTTGGGGTAATTTGATGTAAATAATATATATTAATTGAATTTATTAGTTTAAGTGATTCTTTTTTTTTTTTTAAATAAAGCTGATTGAGTGGATAATTGAGAGATATTTTGAATTTATATTTAAATAATTTTTAATATAAAATAATAAAAACTGATGTGATGCAAAAATATAAGATATATTACAGAAAGTGATGAGTAGTTAAAAATATATGAGTGAATGAATAATAAACTAAAGTTGATATGATGTGTGAAGCTAATTGATTGATATTATTTAATTATATTAATATTAATTTTTATATTCAATCACGCCTAAGTCCGAAACACGTTGAGTTTAACCTGAAATCATTAGTACATTGTTGAACATCTCCAAATCAGAGTAAAACGTGAAATGAGCTCATATATGTTAAATAAAACGAGTCGTTCGTGAGCTTGGATCGGCTCAACTTATCAAACAAGCCAAAATCGAGCTCATTTAATACTCGTTTTGTTAACGAGACGAGTTTATCTCAACTCTTTAGGCTCGAAAATAAATTTTATGTATCTTTATGTAGTTCATGCCGATTTTGGCTCATTTAGGCTCCAAACTCAAGCTCAATTATAAGCTCGTTAAGTTAAGGAGCCGAGCATAGATCAGCTCATTAAAGCTAAAGCTCGGCTCTGCTCGGCTCGACTAGACTCAGGTTTATACCCTACCAACACCTGATGGCCCCATACAATTATCAGGGGCAACTTTGTGGTTTAAGTAAGGGTTGAGGACATTTCAGGTAAACTAAGTGACACTTATATGCATATATGCACGTGTATATAAACACTGGGGTTCACATCTAGGGTTTCTAGTTCATACCCAAAATCCAGCGATTTTAAAGAGGGCCGCCGAGCATTTGGGCACCAGCGACGGCAATGGTGGAGAAGGGAAGCAAACCGAGGGCGGCGGAGGTCGTCACCAGGGAGTACACCGTCAATCTTCATAAACGTCTGCATGGATGGTAATCTCTTTCTCTCTCTCTCTCTCTCTCTCTCTCTCTCTCTCTCTCTCGCTGCTGTGTATGTTTTGGGTCATTGGGATTTCAGATCTTGTTGGCTGGTGTTTTATTGATCATTTTTATTTGTTTAAGCATTTTTATTTGTCCGGTATTTAGGGTTTATGAGTTTGAAGAATAAATTATCAATGATGAGTGTGTACATTTCTCGGTTTTTGTCGCCATTGACACATGATTATGTGAAGCTCATTTGTAAGCAGACATGATCAGCTTGAAATTTTGCCTGTTCTACCTGTGTAGTAAATTGACCCCATATGTTGTGATGTCCATATGCGTGTTTGAGAAATATGGACTAAGCTTCCATACACACAATGTGGATTAAGCTTTCACACACATTTTTAGATTGATGTTATTCTGAGTATTTTGTCTTGTTGGTGTTGATGGAGATCCTAATTTTTCCCGAACAGCTCTGTAGTATCTACTATCTTGTGTCATTTTGTAGTTTGTGTTGTCGACACATTTGTCTTGTTGATGTTGATGGAGGTCCTATTGTTTACCCGAACGTCACGTTAGAATCTTGTGTCATTTTGCTATGTCTACACATTTTGTCTCGTTGATGTTGATGGAAGTCTTTTTCTCGAACTGTGTGTTAGTATCTTGTGTCATGTTGTCCTGTCTACCAAATTGAACAAGCAAAACGATATACTCAGCTGTATTTTATTATCATGGCTTCAATGTTTTGATGGTTTCGAACATGTAATGCATTCGTGTTATTTTAAGTCTTTGTCTTATTGATATCGATAGAGGTCCTAATTTGCCGAATGGCACCACAAAATTTTTTTTTGTGTCGTTATGTCCTTTGGATCAACAAACGAGTTCTTGTGAATTAACAAAGCTATAAGTTGTGCTGTATTTTTTTACCATGGCTGCAAAATGCATGGTTTCAATCCTTGGATAGTTCGTATCCACTGTATCCACTGTTCTGTTCGTAGAACTTAGATCGTTTGTGGTTTCTAGTATTAATTCAGAGATTCTTAGCTTATACTCTTGTTATAACTGTTGTAAATAAAAATCATAACTTGCTGGGATTAGGTGTTTTGTGTACTATTCTACAGCCCTTTCTATTCAAGCCAGAGTTATTTATTTATTTTTTAATGGGTGTTTTTTATAAATTGATTTCTAGTTTGTGTTGCTGAAAAACCCAATTGGACTATAACTAACTACGTACTGCATACTATTGTGATACCTGGTGGTCTAATTCTACTTCATATACGAAATTTTACGTGCAGTACCTTCAAGAAGAAGGCTCCGAAGGCCATAAAGGAGATAAGGAAATTTGCCCAGAAGGCCATGGGCACTAAGGATGTCCGAGTTGATGTGAAGCTGAACAAGCACATTTGGAGCCGTGGGATTCGGAGCGTGCCCAGGAGAATCCGTGTTCGTATTGCGAGAAAGAGGAACGATGATGAGGATGCCAAGGAGGAGCTTTACTCTCTTGTGACTGTTGCAGAGATTCCAGAAGCAGGGTTGAAGGGATTGGGCACCCAAATCATTGAGGATGATGAATAAGTGTTTTTCCTCCCCTTTTTTTGTTGGTGTTAGGATGTGTAATGCCTAACTTGATGGAATTTGAAATTTGTTTTGAGATGGAGTTTTATTCTCATTCGAATGCGCACTTTCATTTCGTAAGTTGTGTTTTGGGATATGCGTTTTATTACCTTAAAGCTTGAAGCATCACTTTTGTCGAGATGGATATATGATATTGATGGTTTTGATTTTGGTGAACTGTGTATATTGCTTTCCAAATTTGGGAGTAGTAGGGACTAGGGAAGCCTGAAAGAGTATTTACTATCATGATTTGTGGAACTTCTAGTTTCAACTTTTCTGCATGATTTGATCGTTTTGTAGTTTATTTTTGTGCTATGAATTTCGTAGCATTAAATCCCTTCGAGCTCTGATAAAGCATCACAATGATAACCAGTCGAGGTTATCATAGTCGAGCTCTCTAGACATGTTGGGCAAAGCTACATCATCTTCTGTATTTTTTGAAAAATCCTTCTTCAAAATGATTAGGATTGATGAGTTAATGGTTTTTCGAGCACAGGAATATGAACTTGACTTGTAAACAACAAATCCTTATTACTCAAAATGATTAGGTTAATGGTCTAATTTAGGCATCTTACAGAGGTTTCGAACATATGTGTCTGAATGTAACACACCTGACTTGTAAATAACAAATCTTGATTCTTACAAAGTGATTAGATAAATGGTTTTGCAGGATTGGATATATTCTCAAACTCATTTTCTCATTCACAATAAAAGAAAAATATAGTTTATTTGTCTCTTCTCTATTTACAACTCGCACATATTGCAACACAGATTCAAATTAAAATCAACCACACATTAATCTATAATTATTATTCATTCACTTAAATATTTATAGTTACTAATAATTAATTTAGTATTTTCATACACTAAACTACTATTTATCTTTGAGATGTAGTACTTTTATATAGCTCACGAAAAGGGAAATTGATAAGACATACTGTTTAAATTTTTAGTAAGGTTGTTGTTAGGCAAACCTTATGGTTAGACAAACATATTTTTTCAACATATATACATACATTCAAAATCAAAGTATGATAAACCAACTCATCTAATTGATAGGTCATTTCACACAAGAATTTGCGTTAAACTTTTAAATTATGCAATAAGTTTGAGAGATTTAGAGGGGAACATGTATAAAATGTGAATAAATGGGGGTAGAGCTAGATATTTGGGAATTGTATGAGGACCTAAAATGACAAATGTATAACATTAGAAGAAAAAGGGGTTGGTGTTAGGGCGTGATTGTTTATAAAATAATTTATTCAACTTTATTTCATAATTAAAATATAACTCAGTTTTAACAACTATATTATCTTTAATATCATTTTCATAATTAAATAATACAATTCAATCATTCTTACACATCACATCAACTTTAATTCACTATTCATCCACTCACATAATTTTAACTAATCATCACTTCACATCATTTTAACTAATCATCACTTCACATCATCTCTCATACTTTTACGTGAAATCAATTTTAATTATTTTATTTTAAATATTATTTTAATTTTTTTTTTTAAATTTCACTAACACCTAACTATGTTATTATTTTTTTTCTAATTAATTATGATTAACTAAATTAACTCATTTTAAACAAATTATTTCATAATCAGGCTTTAGGCATTTGGGAATAGTATGAG
The DNA here is from genome assembly GCA_902706635.1 of Striga hermonthica. Classification (NCBI taxonomy): domain Eukaryota; kingdom Viridiplantae; phylum Streptophyta; class Magnoliopsida; order Lamiales; family Orobanchaceae; genus Striga; species Striga hermonthica. The sequence continues at coordinate 5,070,023 of CACSLK010020742.1, read as the reverse complement.
GACCTAAAACGAACAAACAAATAAACAAGAGCCACCAAGCAATACTTAGACACTCTTCATCGCGGCCAACGAACGGGTAAATCCTCTCTGTTACTCTGCTGGGGCATCCGATTAATCGCTCTGATCCTATTGATTTAGCTCGCTGTTAGTCAGGTAATCAGATGCACCTAAGTGATAATTGATCTGTTCTATTCAATTTTCTTTTTCTTGTTTTTTTTTTTCGATTAGGGGTTTGAA
>CACSLK010020742.1:5043313-5065861 GCA_902706635.1 Striga hermonthica | reverse complement strand
ATCGAAAGGTTGCTATCTTATTTATATATAAATATTTGTTTATTTGGCAGAACAATCCGCGAAAATCTTATTACTGACTAGTGAGAAAGGCTTCTTTCTCCCCAACCGGAGTCTCCGTGAAGATATGTAGTTGAAAAAGCTGTTTGGATGTAATGTGAAGTTCTTCAACTCAATTCAGTTCTCAGTACTATTATATAATTGGTATTGTTATTTTTAAGTTCTTCTCACACTTTTTTTCTCTCTTCACAATGAAATAAGTACTGGTGTGAAATGGTCGTTGTACTTTTCTTATTGGTTTTTGTGGATGATTTGGGTTTAGCCGCCGGATCGACACACACTGTATGCAATCCGACGGCCCAAACCACCTTGGGACACTTTATATGATTATAAGAGATGATGTCAAATCGGCCATATACATTTGTATCCCATAATTTATCAAGTGAAGCTAAAGTGGTGGGGGGCAGTTCACACTATTTTAATCTGTATATGTTCAAACAAATCTCTGCGAAAAAAAGCTCATTCACGATTACGAAGTAGAGATAATGGGTCAATCTTGGTTTCCCTAGCAACCATGTTCTTTATTTGTGGCAAAAATGACAAGTGTTAGGTTATATGACAACATAAGTTGTTGAAGTTTTCTTGCAAAGTAAAATAATTTTTGAAAAAAAAAAAAGTTGAAAAAGAAAAAAGATGATAGAAGATGAACCTCAAGTAATGTTTCATTCCAAAATCGTAGAAAGAGTGACCATTAGACTTATAAATTAAACTCTTTTTTCTATATAAACGATGCGGGACAACTCACAAGTGATATTCTAACAAATACTGAGCATGTTGTATGAAAAATGTGCGGAGAAAATGGTTAAGTTTTACGCGTGTGCACGGTTGTGTTGTCCGCGGGGACTAATGTTATCCTAGCTAGGATTGCTTAGGATAATGAAAATCATGATTGTAGGCAGGTTCAGTTTCTTTTAATTTTCTTGCGAAAACTACATTGGCCGAGAAAATGGTTAAGTTATTATATCAATGACTTGTTGAATTTTTTCCTTTTATCTCACACCAACATTCATAGACACATTTGATGATTTAGCATCATGTATAATCTCATGTTTCTGCTTGTTCTCTATAATTCAAATGATGATTTGGGATCTTGAAAGTTCTTGCATACTTATAACTTATGAGTATCTTGCAAAATGTATCTGCAGCAAACAAGTTTAACTGCGTGAGGGAGCTAAATTTCTTGCGACGAATGATTAAACAACGATGACAATAACCGGAAGATTAAAAACTTCAAACATCGTAAAATCGGACGACTACAAATTTGTTTATTAGTTATTATACTTGTTTGACCACATTGATAGTTCTAACTAAATATCAGCTGATCTCTTTCAAGTCACATCTTTAGTCCCTTCAACACATTTATTTTGAGCCCTTCATCCTTTGTTCGGATCTTCTCATTTATCGATTTCGCCTGCAACAAAAAATGAAACAATTAAAAAAACGAAAACATGATAACCGACATTTCCCTACGACTATATAAATTTTCTTCACAAAGTAACCCCAAACAGAGCTTCAATTATGAAAAACAGAAACAAACATCGGGGCTACTTTGAATTTCGGAAGAAAATACTCGAAGCATATCATGATTAGGCTCTTATATACCAAGATTCTATTTTGCAAATAAACTATGGGGAAAAAAACTCCAAGATCCAACATAAAGATTGAATCTGATGTTGTTTATATATCTTTTACATGGTTCGAAGTTTGCAGTGCACTTTTCGGGCAGCTGCATAGCCATGGCCCGATCAACGCCAGAAATCGGGGGCCCATTAACAAGCACACAAAGACAAGGTTGCCCAAGAGCCTTGACCGAGTCACAGCAAGACTCGGTTGGAGGACTCGGGCTGAAAGGAGACACAGCTGCCCGGCAAGGTATGAGCTGGACGAGTGCCGAAAAAAACGTGCTCCCGCATGGATGAGCCGTGCTTTCCTGCACAAAACTAGCAATCACAAGCACAAATATCATCAAAAAGGGGAGGGTTTTTGAGTTAGAGAGCTTCATATTTTGGATTAATAATGTGAACAAGATATATTGAGTGTGTTTAATGTCTTTCTTTTAACCACATATATGTTTGTATACGTGTATATATAGGCTCAAATCGGCTGGTTTTACGTGCTCTTTTGTGTTTCTCTCCTAACTCTGTAACACACAAACCACACTCCATTAATGGACCTGTCAAAACTCATGCTGTGCATGACTTTCTTTTATGCATAACTAAACTTGTTTTGCTATTTATTGATACTTTTCTTTCAAAAGAACCATACTTATAAAACAACAAAAGGCGCATCTTGGAATGAGAAACATAAATTAGAGAAAATTAACTAATTTTCAAGAAAATTATATCTCGGTAATGTCTCGAAATCAAGAGCAATCAATCAATTATCATGTGAATAATATTTATGATAAGTAAAAAAAAGTGAACATTGATATACAATAAGAAGCTAAAATAGAAGTGAAAATACGAAATGGAGTAATAAAAAAACAAGCTTTGATCCATACATAAGAAAACCATCAATTTAGAAACTATGTTCACTTCCACATATGTTAAAGAGGGTGAAATCAATTACCAATTGGAGTTTAATTAAGAAGAAATTCAACATCAAACGAAACAAACTTTCAGAAATTCATATTTCATTAGATAATAAAATTCGCCAAACAAGCTACAAAAGACAGTTCAGATACTGAAAAGACCAGATAACAACCGATATACAAAACCAACCATCCCTACTACAGATCCAAACATCAGAAACCCAGAACGAGAACGAGTCAACTCAGCACAAACAACTCAACCTAAGCCCGCTCACCCCTGATCCTCCTCGCAAGCTGGATATCCTTGGGCATGATGGTCACCCTCTTGGCGTGAATCGCGCAGAGGTTGGTGTCCTCGAAGAGCCCGACCAGGTAGGCCTCCGCCGCCTCCTGCAGCGCCGCCACGGCGGAGCTCTGGAACCTGAGGTCGGTCTTGAAGTCCTGGGCGATCTCGCGCACCAGCCTCTGGAAGGGGAGCTTGCGGATGAGGAGCTCAGTGGACTTCTGGTACTTGCGGATCTCCCGGAGGGCGACGGTTCCCGGACGGAAGCGGTGTGGCTTCTTCACGCCGCCGGTGGCTGGGGCGGACTTCCTTGCGGCCTTGGTGGCGAGTTGCTTCCTGGGGGCCTTGCCGCCGGTGGATTTGCGGGCAGTCTGCTTGGTGCGGGCCATCGGAGATTGGTCGGAGAGTTGCCGGAGAAGGAGATATGTAGATATTGAGAGATTGATTGTGTAGAATTGATTTGAGTGTTGTGAGAGATGCTTTTGGTTGTGGGGTTTGTTATATAGAGAAGATGAGAGCGGGAAGATTGGGATTTTTGGGGATGGTTTGAAACTTTTTGGGGTTGAATGGGAGCCGTTGATTTAGATTGGACGGTGAGATTAGGGGTTGCAGGTTGACGATCCGCGTTTTGTGGTGATAACCAATGAGGTAGCGCCACGTATGACAAATGTGGGCAGCTTCTGGCACCAGTGTTTTTATTTGGGTACCGCGCTTTTGTTTTGTGAATTGGGACTTCGGAGTGTGTTTGTTATTTAATGAAATGTTTTAATTTTATATAAAAAATATTTATTAGTCGAATAAATTTAATTTATATAAGAAAATATGTCGAGCGTATTAATTTAATTAATATAAGAAAATATGTCGAGCGTATTTGACACAATATATTAAACATTAAAAATGTAAACTTACTTAATATATTAGAGGAAATTATACCACCTACCATCCAAAGCAATTTTATTTGCACATTTACTAATTATTTATTTTCTTGCAATTATACTAACTATTAAATTTTCTCTTTCCAATTAAAAGTCTTGTGTAATAACTTTTAAACTGTAAAAAAAAATTAAAAAAAAAAAACTGTAAAAAATGGGATCGATGGAAACGAAGAAAACGAGATTCGATGGAGGCGGGGAAAGCAGGCTCAATTCTTAAAGGAGGACACCAGCGGCAGAGGCGAAAGTCTATCTCGATTCTCGAAGGTGGAGGTCGGTATCGATTATCGAAGGCGGAAGCCGGGGGCGGAGGACGAAGGCGAAGGTCGGTCTCGATTATCGAAGGCAGACAGAGGCAGAGGTTGGATGAAGGTCGAAGTATCAGAGAGGATAGCTGAGATTGAGAGAGCGAGAGCAGTTATATGGTCGAAATATCGGAGAGGCTTCGCGATTTAAAAAAAAAAAAAAAACTGGTGATGACAATATATGTTGCGTAAATGTTCAATATATTATGTATATATTATGTATAAACTAATCCGGTATATTATATATATATATATATATATTGTATATATTACGAACATATCGTGTATTTTGTGTTTGATATGAACCAATCCGTGTATATTGTGTATATATTATGTATATATTCTGTATAAACTAATACGTGTATATTACTAAAAGATCATGTATCTTTCGTATCCTGTATTTTGTCAGAGATTGTACGCTTTAAATTCAATTTAGGAAAAAATAAACAGTGCCTTAAGATGATGATGATCCATATATCCACTTATCTTTTTTTTTTTTCTCTAACAGAATTACTGTAGGGAAGTGATTGTCTGGAGGTGGATTCCTTTGATATCGGCCGATTTCAATTGAGCAAATAAAAAAAAAATGCACTTCATTTTGGTATGAACTCGTACGAATCCCATGCGATGCACGGGTAAGAAATATTTATAAATTAAAAATTCTTATTAAATAATTTTATAAATTAAAAACATGGAGTCAATATATAAAATAACGTACCTATATTAACTTATTGAAAATATTATATACAATTTAAATTGTACAAAATTACATTAAAAGTGTCGTTTATTTAAGATTAGTACGCAATCCGCGCGTTATACATAATTTAAAATAAATTATATTATATTCGTTTCAAAATATGTGTCATCTCAAAATCTTAATCTGAAATTCGATTTGACTATAATGTGATTCCATAAAATAATTAGGGGGTGATTGTTTACAAAATAATTTGCTCACTTTTATTTCAACTCAAAATCTAACTCAACTTTAACTCAACCCCACTATCTTTAGACTATATTTATCCCAAACTCAACCCAACTCAACCTAATAATAAAAAATTATTTCTCTCTCTTCCACTTACACAACCCAACTTTTAACAACCTATATATCTTTATCCTCAACTCATCCCAACCCAACCCAACATAATATTTATTTTATTTTCATTTATTTATTTATTAAATATTATCTAAAATACATTTTTTGGTATTGTTTTATCTACCATCCAATCAAACATAATAATTTTAATTGTGTTCCAAAACATATCAAGAGTGGTCTCTATTTATAGAGAATGAAAAAATATGAATTTTGATATTTTTTATTTTATTTTTTAATATAAAATAATATCAATAATTTGAGTTAAACTTATGTTATCATATAAAATTTATACTGGACCAATAGAAATGAGACAGGTGTCCTATTTCTCTCTCCCTTTGACCAAAAGAATGAAAAAAAAAAAAGGAAGGAACGTTTCACAGGCCGAGGAATGAAGAAAAAAAAAAGAAAAAAAAATAGCGGATAGCGGCTGGCGACCCAAGGTCACATTGTGACCTGGGTCGCCCCAAATTTATTCTATTTTCATTTTTTTTCTTTTTTTTTTTCTTTTTTTATTGTGTTTTAATTGGTGACCTAATGCTCAAAGGTCACCAATAAAGATAGTCTTAATATTATTCATATAATTAAATAATACAAACCAATTATTCTTACACATCACATCAACTTTAATTCACTATTCATCCACTCACATAATTTTAACTGCCTATCATTTTCAATCATTTATCTCTTACTTTTACATCAAATCAATTTTAATTATTTTATTTTAAATATTATTTTAATACAATCTTAAAATTCCACTACAACTAACCATACCATCATTTTCAAAATTATCTATAGTTAATCAAAATAACTCAATTTGAACAAATTATTTCATAAACAATCAAGCCCTTATTTTAGTAAATTTTATCCTATATTTAAAAACTTCTTTGAATAATAAGTATAAAGATAAAACTTATATTGTTTCTTTAATTATAAATTTATATTTGTATAAAATATCCAAAATAAAATATTTAAGTAGTTGAATAAGGTTTTTTATGCCAAAAAAATCGACACTCCTTATAATACTAAAAAAAATGAACAGTGCATTTCATAAAAAAAATTACTTGAAATGTTGTAACAAAAAATGAATTAAATTGAGGCCTACTAATTATACACAAAAAAAAAAAAAAAAATGACCAGAGTTTTTTTCTATAAAAAAACATCAATACACGCATTATATCAAAATAGTTATTCATATTATTTTGTGGAAATTACGGTAATCTCTAAAAACAAATATTGGACTTAAAAAAAAACATTCAACAAATTTTCCATCAAAAAATATTTATCAAATAACCTAAATAAATTTGCTCACTTTATAATATATATTGATTAATTTATTTCCTATAGAAATAACCATCATTACCAAAAATAAATTCGGCCACTTTATACTATACATTAATTAATTCACATAATTTAAATGATTAAGGTATCTTAAAATATGGATTAATTGTTTCCTTAAATAATGAGCCGTAATTTCCATAAGTGATCATTTAATATATACCATAAATTGTTAAATTAACTTCCCAAAATAGTAAATAATTTTTTTTAGCAAAATAGTTGCTGTTTAAAAAATAATCAAATATTTATATATGCTAATAAAATATAACAGTTCGTATATTTACAATATATATTTATATTCTTGTGGTCGTTAAAAAAATTCGCCAAAACCTTTCGGTTCCACAAATTAGGCCCGATAACCTGCTCATTTGGACCCATAACTAGCGAGACGGACGTTGGGCCAGGCCTGCTTGCAAGTTGCAAGTCCAGTCTCCAGCACGTTCTCACTCCCCGTTCCCACGTGCGACGCCTCAAACGTAACGTACTTAGGAAGCCGCCACGAAATCTGGTGGCACTTCGTAAATATCACCAAAATATGAGGCTAATTAGTAAATCAGCAAGGGAAATCGCCTCAATTTATTCTATATTCGCGCCTGTTTCCTTTTCCCGCTCATACCCTAAAACCCTATCCTACCCCTCGACCTCTCTGCGCCTCTGACACTCATTTACACACACACACACACACTGATATATGTATATGTGTTTGTACACTCAACAGTCTTGAGAAGAAGAAGCAGAAAGAGTGTAGTAGAAGAAGAAGAACTAAGATGTTTTACTCGAACACGTTCTTGGCGAGGAAGGGCCCGTTGGGCACCGTTTGGTGCGCGGCCCATTTGCAGCACAAGCTCAGAAAGCCGCAGTACCTATCCACCAACGTCCCCTCCACAGTTGGTACGCAATCGACACACACACACACACACAGTTTATCTGTAATGCCCGTGTTCGATTTATAGAGCGTTTGTTTTTTTATTCTTGATTTGTGTTGTTTGGGGGTAATGAGAGAATCAGGACAGTGGAGGTGCTGTTTTTGTAATTTTTTTTTTTTTTTTTGTTTTTTGTTGTTTGTTGAGTGGAATTAAATGTGAAAAAAATGAATCTTGATTTTGTGGGGTTCGATTAAAATATTGGGTATGGATGAAAAAGTAAATAGCTTGATGCATATATTCGCGTTTGTTTGAATTGCCCGCGTTTGATTTGAAGAGTGCTTCTGTTTATTGTTGGTTTGTTTGCGGGTAATGAGAGGATCAGGAGACCAAATGATGCTGTTTGTTTTATTTGTTGATTGAAATTAAAGGTAAAAAAAATGAATCTTGGTTTGTGGGGGTTCAGTTGAAAAAAACCAGGCGTAAATGAGAAGTTAGAGATCTTTATATTTATTTTTTTATTTTTGTTAGGGAATGTTGCCTGTTTGGGTTGGTTATTTATGCGTAATCGACACACATACGTGTTTTTGCTCTTTTATAGTGGTACATTTTTGCTCTTTTCTAGTGATTTTGATTCTAGTGGTACTGTTTCACTCTTTTCTTTCATTTATATAGTTCATTGAATAAAATCGAAAGTAAAAGAATGAATCATGATTCGTACGGTTCAGTTAAAAATTATCTTCCTGTGTAGTTATCAACGTTTGTTTTGTTTCAGTTTTTATGAATCTGATTTCTGAATTTACTATAAATATGAGTTTCTTTTGCTTTTACTTTCAATGACTTACGGGCAAGCTGTTAATATTCTTCAAAAGATCCTTACTTTGTACAGGAAAAAGTAACAAGGTCTATGGATTACCAGTGAAAGTGTTGTTCTTGTCAATAATGCAGTATTCATGGAACTTCGATACTTTACGCTTACTCTAATTTTCCTTAAGCTTGGACTTGGTGTGTTTGTTTTGCATCTGTCATATACGATTCTTGATTGCCTTTCTTATATCAACATAATTGTTTCTGATCTTTAATATATTCTTGCATATTTTGTTGTAATCAACCTTTTTTCTATAGTTATTAAGGTGTACCCCGTCATAACCAAATCAATATTGCCTAATCCTATCAGTAATTCATGGTGTGTCACTGTAATGATATTTGGTCATTCATGTAAAGGTTTATATATATACCCTTTTTTTTTTATTATATTGCCTGTCTTGGTTGCCAACTTCAAACCATACGTCCATGTGTTTCCTCGATAATTTTAAAGGTAAATTTGCAAAATATACTCGAGTCAAACTTATTCTGTTTCCTTGATAATTTTAAGGTTAATTTGCAATATATACTCTCGAGCTATAGTCCAATCGAGCGAAAACACCATCTTCCAAAATCACTTACATCCCTTGATGTCATGATTTATCGCTGTCTTATGAATTGTATCATAAATGGGACATTTGTCAAGTAAATACAAAGCTCCAGGGTTCTTGTCACATTATAAGAGATCGTGTATGTAATTTGACAGATATTTAGGTTTATTTATTTTATGAGTTATGATTGACACTTGATGTAGACTTTTTAATATACTTAGTCACAGTGCCATGTTGCTACTCTTGGTGTCCTTGTACATAATTTCCATGTTCATCCATATTGTACTATGATATTTTGGTACCTTTTTCTTTTTCCAAAAAAAAAAAAAAAAATTATATCTTTCTGCACTTGCTTTGCAGAACGAATAATGCACCCTGAAGTGCCAATTGCACTGAGAATAACTGGCCATCTTTTGCTTGGAGTTGTGCGAATATACTCCAAACAAGTTGACTATCTTTACGAAGACTGCAATGAAGTACGAATAATGATTAATAGGGTCTACACAACTGTTAATGTCAATCTTCCACATGATGCGACTCATGCACAGGTTCAGGCTGTAACATTGCCAGATAAATTCAATCTCGACACGTTGGAATTAGATGATCATTATAATGACTGGTATGTAATTTTTTTTGTCAAAACCGGACTTGTAATTGTTTTTTATCAAGCTATGTATTTGGACGATTTGAAGGAGTTTTGTAATTTCAGGAGCAAGGATTCTCATTTTAAGAGCTGGGATGACATAACTTTGAAAGGTTACTAATATTGTGTTGATAGCTTAGATTATATAAATATTTAATTGGCTTTTACATTTTGAATATATTTTTTGTATTCTTATGTCACAGAGCAAATTCCAACTGGAAAAGATCCATACATTGTCATCACTTTCGACGAGGTGCGCATAATTACGTCCCTTTTATTTCTAATAATTTCATGCTTTTTTTGTAAAGCTTATTTATTTGCCTATTTCAATACCTTCTCCATTGAAGCAGATTCGGAGGGATACATTGCAAATGGAAGATAATTTGGAAACTGGGCCGACTCCAATGGACGAAGAGTATGAAATATTTTTCCATTCGCATCAAAGTTCGAATATGCCATTTTTCATATCAAGCAAATTGTAATTGCATTTTTTATTATGTGTAGTGTCCTTTTAAATGATCCCTCTTCCAATAACCAAATATCGGCTGATGATATAAATATTGAGCACAAAACTCCTCAAAAGTCGCCTAGTATTGAAATCATGCGTGATGCGGCCCCCGATTTCGGTTTCAACAATTCGCCTATACTGCCAGATCGTGCAGCTCCCGACAGATTTCTCGAGGAGCAGATAAATAAAGATAAGGAGACTTTTACACCAGCTACAAAAGAAATGCCGTTAACCGATGTTCGATTTTCATCACCTCGTAATAAGTTTCCTGAAGAAGAAGAAGATGAAAGGCATTCTCTTGGGCAGTTGAACTCCCCAACTCCTTTTGGTGGGTCATCATATTTTCTTTTTCTTCTATATTATTGGCAAAAGTTTTAAATATTGTAATTTTTTTGTTGTTTTCTGCAGTCCACCAAACTCCGGTAATGGAAATCCAGCAAACTCCAGTGGTTTTACAACCGAGAGTAAGGAAGAAGAGTCTGAAGAGAAAGCAGTTTTTTGATGAGGTCACTGTACTGAGCAACGAGTATGGTTTTCTCATTTTGTTTTTGCCGTTTTCTTTCCCCCATATATATATGTACTGTTTTCAATTATGAAACTTTTTGATCTTCTTGACAATATGCAATGCAGCTTAAAACAATTTATTCATTTATTTCATTATGTTTCTAATTCGATTAAGGCTCATCCAAGATGCTCTAAACCACACGAGTGATATCTGTCGGATTAAGAGGAACTGCCCTTCATCGTCTCTTTCCATGTGGAAATACAACAACATGCTACGATTAAGAACGAAAGATAATAAATTCGAGCCCTTCATAAATGGTCTGTCAGTATTTATTTCCCATTTGTTCATTCCTTTATGTATTTTTTATGTTGCTTTTTCTATTTTCATCTGAATGAATGAAAAGCTTACTATTTTCTTCTTCAGGAGCTTGTGACGATTTGCTAGCTGTATATAAAGAAGATATAATAATCCCTGCCAGGTTTCAACTTGACCCCACACAAGAAACCCATCAAGAAATGAATCAAACAAATAGTCACATCGAAATCGAAATTCTTCGTAATAACAAATGCCCCTCGCCAGATAGGCATATGCTGTCTTTCTCCACGGCTATTCCTTCTCCGAGTGGCAAAATTTTTTTAACTCCAGAAAACTCCGATTTGGGCTTGGGCTCGGAACGTGAAGAGGACAGGCATTTGCAGACAATGGACACGGGCCCGTCTCGAAATTTTGATTCAGATATTATGCAAACTCCCGACACATTTGACGAAATCGGGTTCAGAGCCGAGCACACGGCCCTTTCTGACATTCCTGAGCTGGTGCCTTCAGCCGGAGTATGTTTCGTTATATATTTTACAGAGTTCAAATCATTTGTTCTTTTAACTAGTATCATATAACAAAATAAAATGAAATCCGTCATCAAGGTAAAAGTGCATATACATACTTACACACGATAATATCTCTCCACATTTTGGTGCTTTTTAATGTACTTTTATGGCTATTGTGTCTGATAATGGTGTGTGCTTCCTTTCTTTCTCGATCAGGAGCTCGGTTTTCTCGAACAAGACGATTTTTCTCCACTTGGTAATATTGGCATATTCAAGATTCACATTTTGGTTTTGTGGACTATTTCTTGTGGAAATTCTTTTAATATAAATTCATTTCACTTAACTTGAATAGGATCTCAAGGAACACCCAAAGTTGGAATCTTTTCACAGTATCTTGGAACTCCGGAGCTGCACGCATTGTCTTCACGAACAAGGTAAGAATAATAAGATCTTCGTGAAATGCTAGATACACCCCTCTGAGTTTAAGCTAATCTATATCTATATCTATATCTTCTATATCTATATCTATACTACTTTAAAAGGAGGAGTGTTTTTGTAAAAATTCATAATGCCTAAAAAACCCTTACTACTTTAAAAGGAAGAGTGTTTTTGTAAAAATTCATAAAACCTTAAAAACCCTTACTTTGATATAAATTTAATGGCAAATTAGTAATACACTAATACACATCATATTTTATTTATATTTTTAATTAAAAAATGAACTACCTAAAAAACCCATACTTTCACATGTTTTTAATGGCAAATTGGTAATATACTAATGTCATCATATTTTATATCCTCCCTATACATAATTTATATAACTTAAACAAAAATAATATAATTAATATAATTACATATAAACATCTATATCTATACTACTTTAAAAGGAGGAGTGTTTTTGAAAAAATTCATAATGCCTAAAAAACCCTTATACTACTTTAAAAGGAAGAGTGTTTTTGTAAAAATTCATAATACCTTAAAAACCCTTACTTTGATATAAATTTAATGGCAAATTAGTAATACACTAATACACATCATATTTTATTTATATTTTTAATTAAAAAATGAACTATCTAAAAAACTCATACTTTCACATGTTTTTAATGGCAAATTGGTAATATACTAATGTCATCATATTTTATATCCTCCCTATACATAATTTATATAACTTAAACAAAAATAATATAATTAATATAATTACATATAAACATTCTAAAAATATACTTATCGATGTAATCGAACTGAGTTGTTAAACGTTTGTTAGTTTTTTTATCTTATTAATTTTATGTGTAAATTTGAGGTGATAGACAATAGTCATTTGTACATTTATACATGTAGATTAGAAAAAAAAAATCTTTATTATTTTAATTTTAAGTAACTTTTATATTTACTATATTAGTTTTTTTTTAAATAATGAGTGATTTCTGAAAAAAAAAAAAATTATAGGAACTAAAAAGTTCACTTGTTTAATATATTTTTAATAGAAAAATTGTAAACACAATTACTCAATAAATACTACATAAAAAATACAAGAAATCTTATATTATCCCTATATATAATTAAAAAAACATAATTTTTTCAATTCAACATAAGCAAATCAATGAAAATAATATATTTTTAAAAATTTTATGAACAAAAGTTGACGACAATATTATTAATGAATTTATGAATGGTAAATATTTAATTAAATTATTAATTAAAAAGTTGTAATTAAATATAATATAATATAGGATATACAAATATTTAATATATAATGAGGCAGATGATCAAAAAAATTATATACTTTATATTATGTGTTTTTCTGACAAATTTACAGTTAAGAATATGTGAAAAAACAATATAAAGTTTTAAAAAATATTAAATATAAGAAATAATATGAAAAATAACTAAGCTGTGATACGTACTAATAAATGTAAAACAAACTAATAAACAAAAATAATATAATTAATATAACAAAATATAAACCTTCTAAAAATATACTTATTGATGTAATCGAACTGAGTTGTTAAACGCTTATTAGTTTTTTGTTCTTATTAATTTTATGTGTAAATTTGAGGTGATAGACAATAGTTATTTGTGCATTTATACATATAGATTAGAAAAAAAAAATCTTTATTATTCTAATTTTAAGTAACTTTTTTATTTACTATATTAGTTTTCTTAATAAAATATATAAGTATCATATTGAACGATAAAATAAGAAATATTTTAATTATATAATATTTAATATGTAAGAATTGTAACTCAATTGGTAAATTAATATGTAATCTTGGGATAAAAGGAAGAGTGTTTTTGTAAAAATTCATAATACCTAAAAAACCCTTACTTTGATATAAATGTAATGGCAAATTAGTAGTACACTAATACACATCATATTTTATTTATATTTTTAATTAAAAAATGAACTACCTAAAAAACCCTTACTTTCACATGTTTTTAATGGCAAATTGGTAATATACTAATGTCATCATATTTTATATTCTCCCTATATATAATTTACATAACTTAAATAAAAATAATATAATTAATATAATTACATATAAACATTCTAAAAATATACTTATCGATGTAATCAAACTGAGTTGTTAAACGCTTGTTAGTTTTTTGATCTTATTAATTTTATGTGTAAATTTGAGGTGATAGACAATAGTCATTTGTACATTTATACATGTAGATTAGAAAAAAAAAACTTTATTATTTTAATTTTAAATAAATTTTTTATTTACTATATTAGTTTTTTTTTAAATAACGAGTGATTTCTGGAAAAAAAAAAATTATAGGACTAAAAAGTTCACTTGTTTAATATATTTTTAATAGAAAAATTGTAAACACAGTTACTCAATAAATACTACATAAAAAATATAAGAAATCTTATATCATCCCTATACTCAATTCAACATAAGCAAATCAATGAAAATAATATATTTTTAAAAATTTTATGAACAAAAGTTGACGACAATATTATTAATGAATTTATGAATGGTAAATATTTAATTAAATTATTAATTAAAAAGTTGTAATTAAATATAATATAATATAGGATATACAAATATTTGATATATAATGAGGCAGATGATCGAAAAAATTATATACTTTATATTATGTGTTTTTCTGACAAATCTACAGTTAAGAATATGTGAAAAAACGATATAAAGTTTTAAAAATTATTAAATATAAGAAATAATATGAAAAATAACTAAGCTGTGATACGTACTAATAAATGTAAAACAAACTAACAAACAAAAATAATATAATTAATATAAAAAAATATAAATCTTCTAAAAATATACTTATTGATGTAATCGAACTGAGTTGTTAAACGCTTGTTAGTTTTTTGTTCTTATTAATTTTATGTGTAAATTTGAGGTGATAGACAATAGTTATTTGTGCATTTATACATATAGATTAGAAAAAAAATCTTTATTATTCTAATTTTAAGTAACTTTTTTATTTACTATATTAGTTTTCTTAATAAAATATATAAGTATCATATAGAATAGATAAAACAAGAAATATTTTAATTATATAATATTTAATATGTAAGAATTGTAACTCAAATTGGTAAATTAATATGTAATCTTGGGATAAAATAACGAGTGATTTATGAAAAAAAATTATAGGAACTAAAAAGTTCACGTGTTTAATATATTTTTAACATAAAAATTGTAAACACAATTACTCAATAAATACTACATTAAAAAAAATAAGAAATCTTATATCCTCCCTATATGTAATTAAAAAAACATAACTTTTCTCAATTCAACATAAGCAAATCAATGAAAATAATATATTTCTAAGGTAAATTAATATGTAATCTTGGGATAAAATAACGAGTGATTATGAAAAAAAAAATTATAGGACTAAAAAGTTCACTTGTTTAATATATTTTTAACAAAAAAATTGTAAACACAATTACTCAATAAATACTACGTTAAAAAAAAATAAGAAATCTTATATCCTCCCTATATGTAATTAAAAAAACATAACTTTTTTCAATTCAACATAAGCAAATCAATGAAAATAATATATTTTTAAAATTTTTATGAACAAAAGTTGACTCGACAATATTATTAATGAATTTATGAATTGTAAATATTTAATTAAAATATTAATAAAAATTGTAATTAAATATAATATAATATAGGATATACAAATATTTGATATATAATGATATGATCGAAAAAATTCTATTCTTTATATTATGTCTTTTTTGACAAATCTACAGTTAAGAACATGTGAAAGAACAAGATAAAGTTTTAAAAAAATATAAAATATAATAAATAATATGAATAATAACTAAGTTGTGACACGTACTAATAAATATAAAACAAACTAATAAACAAAAATAATATAATTAATATAACTAAATATAAACCTTCAAAAATAACTTACCGATGTAATTGAACTGAATTGTTAAACGATTGTTAGTTTTCTGTTCTTATTAATTTTATGTGTAAATTTGAGGTGATAGACAATAGTTATTTGTACATTTATACATGTAGATTAGAAAAAAAAAATCTTTATATTCTAATTTCAAATAACTTTTTTTGTTTACTATAATAGTTTTCTTAATATAATATATAAGTATCATATTGAACATATAAAACAAGAAATATTTTAATTATATAATATTTAATATGTAAGAAATGTAACTCAATTGGTAAATTAATAGGTAATCTTGGGATAAAATAATGAGTAATTTCCGAAAGAAAAAATTTATATGAACTAAAAAGTTCACGCTTTTAAAATATTTTTAATAGAAAAATTATAAACACATTTACTCAATAAATACTACATAAAAAATATAAGAAATCTTATATCCTCCCTATATGTAATTAAAAAACATAACTTTTCTCAAATCAACATAAGCAAATCAATGAAAATAATATATTTTTAAAAATTTTATGAACAAAAGTTGACTCGACAATATTATTAATGAATTTATGAATGGTAAATATTTAATTAAAATATTAATAAAAAATTGTAATTAAATATAATATAATATAGAATATACAAATATTTGATATATAATGAGGCAGATGATCGAAAAAATTCTATTCTTTATATTATGTCTTTTTTGACAAATCTACAGTTAAGAACATGTGAAAGAACAAGACAAAATTTTTAAAAAAATATTAAATATAAGAAATAATATGAATAATAACTAAGTTGTGATACGTACTAATAAATATAAAACAAACTAATAAAAAAATAATATAATTAATATAACTAAATATAAACCTTCTAAAAATAACTTATCGATGTAATCGAATTGAATTGTTAAACGCTTGTTAGTTTTTTGTTCGTATCAATTTTATGTGTAAATTTGAGGTGATAGACAATGGTTATTTATACATTTATACATGTATATTAGAAAAAAAAATATTTATTATTCTAATTTTAAATAACTTTTTTATTTACTATAATAGTTTTTTTTTTTAATATAATATATAAGTATGATATTGAACAGATAAAACAAGAAATATTTTAATTATGTAATATTTAATATGTAAGAAATGTAACTCAATTGGTAAATTAATAGGTAATCCTGAAATAAAATAATGAGTGATTTCTGAAAAAAAAAATTATAGGAACAAAAAAGTTCACGTGTTTAATATATTATTAATAGAAAAATTGTTAACACAATTATTCAATATATACTACATAAAAAATAATGTTTGAGAGGACTACAAAAATTTTGTTATACTGCAATAAAAAAATTCAACGGTAAGGTATTCGACTGAAAATTTCAACGAGCATGTTGCTTTCATTGGCTATTCCAATAGAGTTCAAATTAAATTACATGAACTTTAGTGGATGTAAAGATTTCAATTTCCTGAATTTCTATTGGAATTTATTTTTTGGACCATATTCAATCGTTTTGAAAAAATTGGCATTGGTATTATGCAAAAATTCAATAGAAGTTCCATTGGAAAGATAATTGCAGTGGTAGATCCAAAATAATTTCATATTGGGAGCATTATTTAGTTAATAAAAAAAAATATACCATCAAAATAACATGTCATTGCTATTTATAAATTATACTTTACATAATCTATTACCTTTCTCATTTGTAATACATTTTAATAACGAAAACGCTATATGTACATAATAAATGTACATAGAGATGTACATAACACTCACATGAAGTGAGCTCCACTTGATTTTTTTAATTTTGGTAGGACCCACTCAATGTGAGTGTTATGTACACCTCTATGTACACTATTATGTACCTATACCATTACTCATATAAGAAAATCGTTATATTTGTTGTATTTTTTGTTGGAATTTTCTCATTTTCTTGTAGTAAAACTAAGACTTCAAATCTATACAAAAAAATGCATTATATATAATATTGTGTGCAACTATTATTATGAAAATTTCAGCTACGATAGAAATATAACACATTCAATGTAATTGGCGTTCAATTTATGATAAGAATTAATTTTTTTCAAAGCAAACAGGATACTTCGAAAGGTCTTTAATTATTTCATTAGTATTGTAATAACTAAATAAGGGGTAAGAAAGATGACAAAACTTATAACTCTCATTAAATCCAAAAGTAAAAATGCTGATAAAATTACTTAATGTACAATATCAATTGGAGCTGGCTAATGATAAATATAAAACATACATAAGATACACATATATTTTAACTAGAACTTTTAAGTACATAATATATATACACACACACACACACATATATATATATATCTATATATTCATATGTATATTTCTTTAAAAGTGGGTATGTTAATCTTAAATTTTTTAGTTAAGATTTTTATTATTTACTATCATTAAATTTTTTAATTTTCAAATACTTCATATTTTTTATTTATTACCTTTTTATATGTAATATATCACATCATTTATTTTCAATGATGTTTGAGTTCACCCATATATTGCAATATAATAAAAATAATATAATTATTTTATATTGATATAAAATAACATATATATATATATATATCAATACTAATTTAAAATAATAAATTAGTCTTAAAGTATATAATATAATAAATTTTATATTCAAGTTAAATCAATTTTATTAAGTATAAAATAACATAAGATAAACTTGTGGTATGTTTTCCATACATAAATTTGAAAAAATTTATATTAAAAAAAAAAAGTAAAAAAATGGGTGTAAACTTATAACTGGTCCCACGTTTTGGCTAGAGCGCCCAAATCCGATATATGTTTGACACGAGTTTGTCGTAATGCGGAAACTATGGCAAATGCACCTTAGGGTACAAACGAAGCGAAGCAATGTGAAGTAATAGATAAAAGGAAAGGCTAGGCCAGAGAAAGGAAATGAAATAACATTAGCTCTGTGAAGTCAATTACTGCTGCAAAATGAACCTTATAATGGTGGTACCATATATGTATTCACTGATTATGAAATGACTTAGTTAATTAATATTTTATCAAGCATTGGAAAAAATTCTAAAACTTTTGAATCTAATAATTCGTATAAAAAGTACAATTTTATCAAATATATTAAATTATATTTAATCTTATGTGATTATATTAATTGTAGCCTAATAAATAAGATAATTTGATACCATCGTTATATAAAACACATACAAAAAAAAACATAATACGTACAAATGTGCTTTAGTTACTTAGCAAATAAAATATTATTTGTCTATAGAATAAGAAACAAATAATATAATAGTAATGCAATGAGAAAAAGAAAACATGCTAATTTTCTTAGAAAAGTATGAATACCAATATTTACAAACAAAAAGTCTTTTAAAATTACTACTTTTTTGTTGGTAGCGTTTCAATATATGGACTCTGTAAGAAATTGGTTCTCATAAATAATGATCATATATTATTTATTTTCAATTTTAAATAATTAAAAAATCTAAAAAATCGTATACATGATGTATATTTTAATCATGACTTCATAATAATAAACTTTACAAATGACTAAAAGTATCGTCATATAATGGAATTCTAATTCTTCTGTTGTCAAATATTTTAACAAATAATATGCTTCTTAATATTTTCACATTATTTTGTTATATCATTGCAAAATATAGATTATATTGTTCGTCTATATTCTAGATAAATAACACTGAAAATAAAATTAAGGAGTATCAAAACAGTTTTGAATGTTAGAACTAAGTTGTCACTTTTTATAGAAATATTTATAATCTCATTGGTGTATTGTGTTTGAACATATGTGCAATTATTTTGGAGGTACTTGCAGGTAATGTATGATGAATTCAAAAAATAATTTAGCACCTCGAGAGAAGTACATATAACCAAGATTTTGGAAAGTCAACTATTATTTGGAGATAAAATTCATTCCCACCTCGTGGGGCACACCAATATATCTAGAGATAGAGGAATGTAGTAGTTTATACAATGATAAAAACTATCAGTAATTTTAGTGACACCGTTAGTTACTTCATAGAGATATTTATCCTTTGTTAGTAGAAGTACCTTGTTATAAAGATCATACGATCATGAAGTTTGACTATATGTTGGGTCAGAATGTTTCCTAAGTGTTTGAATAAAATAGGCGTTTTGCCAAATTAATTAAGAGAAATTTTGCAATAGTATTGATGTATTGGACTCCAATGACTATGAATGTTCTTATGAGAACGTTAAAACTAAAATGAAAGAAAATCTTTGTATTTTTTTATTAGGAATTTGTTTTTTTATATATATTTTTGTTGGGGTTTGTAAAACGTTATTTCACTATTTTTATATGAGGGCATCATTATGTTAATTTTAAATAAAAAAAAATCACATATGAGTTCATTTTTTCTATATTTTACTTCATTTATGCGATGATATGTTTAATAAATAAATTAATTTATTTTATAAACTTACTTCACGAAAATCATTCGACACCACGTGCATCGCACGTGCAATTTACTAGTCACAGAAAAGACCCACTGGTGCTTAAGAATCACTACTACCTTTTTTTCCGCACTTATTTTAAAGCCATTTCAGGGTAATTTGTTAACTGAAAGAATCTAAATGGTGAATTTGTAATCTCCCTTTAGTCTAATCTGTATTTGGTTTTTATCGTTCGAATGGCTTGTAGAGCTGTGGCTCAGTACTTGCAAAGGCAGTCATCAGTTACCCCTATCGATGAAAATTCAGACGAATCGCCTGAGCTGAGTTTGGACAAGATTCTTCAAGGAAAGCCTCGAAAAGTCTGTACTCGAATGTTCTTCGAAACTTTGGTAAGTGCTAAATGACATATTATATAAACAACATTCGAATAGTATCACGAGTAGCAGCTTTGCACACTTTTTCAACAAACGAATGCTCACGAACGGTTTTTTTTATAACTTTGCAGGTCTTGAAAACTCATGGACTAGTCGATGCACGTCAAGAGAATCCGTATGGCGATATCACTTTGAAAGTGACTCCTAACCTCTCTAAGGGGAAGTTCCCTGTCTAAAGGTCACAATGTGTGATAGCTATTCATGTAAATAGGTAATTGTTTTCTTTAAGTAATAAATGAATAAATATCAATATCAACATTCATAATGTTTTTAATCACAACAAATTCTTCTTCTTGTTCAGGTGGCATATGTGTAACAGTTAAAATGGCAATAATTCCACCCAGGAAGATTTGTGATTAATTATAATGTTGTCTCCAGCTATTTTTAATTTTTTTTTAGGCCTTTTTGATAGTATTTTATCTAAATTCTTCAGTTTTTGTGGATGGTTAGTGGGCTAGTTTTCTTGTAGTTTTTTTTTGGATAGTTATTAGTGGTTAATTGTAAATTTGTAATGTTTACAGTGAATTTGATCTTAATTTTTACTACATCGTATCAAGTTAACATGAAGTCATCAACTATTGGCAAAACCATTGAAACCCACTTCAACAAAATTCAATGTTGAAATGCCAATTACTAAGTGCAAAATGTAATACTAATAGGTTAGACATGGACATGGGTTGCTCGGCCCGTCGACCTGGCATGGACTTAGCCCGTGACTAATAGGTCTGGGCTCAGCCCAAATTTTACTCGTGCTGCTTCAAGTTTGGCCATTTTGAACATATGACTTGTTGGTTTGGCTTGAGAAAAAAATGACGGTTTCTATTTTTTTTAAGGACGGACCCATATTGGCCCGTCGGGTCGTGTACCCGGCCCGTAACTAGGTACGAGCTAGTTTAGGTTTGTAGCTTTTAACCCGGTGCTTGTCGGGTCCGACACAAAATTTGGCCATGTCTATATTAGGTAATACTTTCAATTTAGTTGAAAGCAACACCTAAAATTTTCACAATTATAAAATTCAATTTACTAGTGTGGACACCTCCCAGAAAACTATAGCCTATAGGCCATAAGTGTGATATGAGTTACAATACCTGGAAGAGCAAACCCAAAAAAATCTGGCCAATCAGGTCGAACGAATCGGGTGGTTGACGTAGAGCAGCAGGAGGGTCTATCACCGACGAGAAGTATTCAGGTCGAGAGGAGCGATAGGTGTTCAAAGAGACAACGATAGGTCGAGCTTGGGTCATCGGATGGCCCTACAGAAATTCGACTTGTAGGCGTGGTTGGTCGTGTAATATACCATAAATGATAACACTTATGCTCAGAACATGTAACATTCTATCTCAACCGACCTGGAATTAGTCGCACCATTAGGCAGTCTAATACGAAAGACTAAGATATAAGAAAGAATCTTAAAGTATAAGAGCCACACGTGGATAAGGTCACGTGGCAAGAATAAAAAAATGAGTAGTTCGGGCCATACGGACAACCCACTATGGTAGTTTTAGACAACAAAGTATCAACTCCTTATATGAAGGAGTGAGGTATGCTCATGATCACATTACATTTTTTACATACATTTACATACAACACTTCATCCTCTTCACATTGCTAACTTCATTATCGAAGAGTCTTCCCAGAAAAACCTCTCGGTGTGAAAATTTTTGTAGTTCCAAAGGTGTCCAACCAACGAAGAGCTCTAGATCAAACCGAATACAGTCGATCGGAGTTCTTTTGCATACCAAGGTGTCTACAGTAGGGTTCAAACCATAATAATAATAATAATAATAATAAAGTATTTTGGTATTATTTGGTATTTTAGCATATATTTCGATATTTTCCATTAAAAAATGGATACAAAATGATATATTGACAAAAACGATGTTTAAAAGAGTTATCGAACTGCTGGTATCTTCAGCAATACCAACCTAAATGCCATAATATTTGAAACATTAAGTAATAAACATGCATTTGTGTTGCAAAACACAACGGTTAAACTCATCTTTAACA
>CACSLK010020742.1:5018852-5035259 GCA_902706635.1 Striga hermonthica | reverse complement strand
AAAAAAAAAAAAAAAACTTGGCCATGATATTCGGAGTTTGTTTCTATATTTATTCCTTTTACAACATTGGCATGTGAATGAATGTGCAAATCCACACAAATTCGTATATTATTATCTCAACAAATCAAATAGCCCAAAAAAATAAACAATCCCAAATAACAATGTTTATTTCAGTTTGAATGTCAATTATCATAAATATTGCAGATGACTTCTAATCTAGGTTATGTTTGGTAAAACTAGTTGATAGTTAATAAAATAACTTATAATTAATCAGTAATTTTTAAGTTTATAACATATAATTTTTAACTTGCATCTAAAAATTTAGCTCAAATGATAAAAGTTTTTGGTATAATTAGCTGATAAACTAGCTGAAATAAAAATTTTAATGGGTTTATTTGTACCAAAAGAAGCTTATGAGATAAACTCGAGTTTTTTAAAAAAATTCGTCCTACCGAATAAAACTTATTTAAATACAAAAAATTTATACACTAACTAAATAAGCTATAAACTAGCTATTTATCTACAAGCTTCTTGCTTACATATTTAATTACCAAAAAAAAAAAAAAAAAAAAAAAAAAAAAAAAAAAAAAAAAAAAAAAAAAAAAACGAGTTACTTGTTGAAATTGTAAAGGTTGATTTTTAGTCAAAGGCTTGTAAGAACAAAATTATATGGGGATGGGATGATATATTTAAGAGTGTGGGACAAGCAGTGCTAATAATTTGTCCTGTGTTGTATAAATAAACACAGCTGTTCATTTATGAAAGAAAAAACAGAGGTAAACAATTTTTTTTTAATAAAATAAAAGGACTTTTTAAGTATTAATCCCCTTTTAATCCGCTTATCCGTTTATATGTAATTATCGAATGCGCTGAGCTTACGTGACAGTTTCTGATGCTTCGGAATCCTACTTGGCGAATAATCATGTTTCGTAATTAGGTTTGGGCAAATAATATTGATATATTAATAATTAATAATCTAGGTTCGGACATTCCATAAATATTATTTAGCTAACTTAGATATTTTAATATCACTTGTACTAATATAACCTTTTAATTCTTTGTATTTACATAAGAAGACACTAAGTGACTAATATATCCTTAACTTTTGATTTACTTCCTTTAATTAGCTATTGAATTGTAAATGTGTTTTAAAAGTTGATAACTTTTGTATTTCTTATTGGTTTTACATATATAATATATCAAATTAATCATATTATGTTGATCTTCAATTTGAAATCCATATTTTATATATTAAATAAATAAATTATATTTATCTTTATAATAATAAAAAATAATAATATTTATTCAAATTCATTGTAAATATAAAATTATTTCTCCATTGATATATTTATGTTTAATGTAGTTATATGTTCTAAGTTAAAAAAATTATTATAATATAACACAAGTAAGTCGCACAAAAAAATGTCATACTAAATATATTAATATATATTTTTATAAAAGGTGTTTAAATTTTCAACTACTTTTTTCTCATTAATTTTATATTTTAAAAAAAATTAACAAACACCCGTGTAATACACGGGCGTTTGTAATAGTAATTTAAGGTTACTCAACCTTTTTAGCTGTATTATTATTTTATCATACTTCAATTTTGACCCAAATTATTAGCACTATTGAACTATATTTATTTCCAGATGATTATTTATTGGTTCTATTTTTTCGGTACAATTGATGCAAATTAAAATTGTATCCTCCAAGATGGAAAGGTCCAGCAACTTTTGACAGATAATGGTTTCCAGCTGGCAGCAACGGAGTACAAGCTGGCAGTATGTCTGACGTGGCAAATGGAGACTAGTCAAAATTTTACTCCTATAAAAACGAGATGCCACGTAGACCCTCTTCTATGAATATGGTGATGTCTGTGTTTTCAAGAATGCTTTGCTTGTGGTGTTTATGAGAAAGGATATATAAAATATGAAATTGAAGGTCCTTATACTTTGGGTACTATTAGTCACCTATTGTTATATGTGTTTGGATAATTTGGTGTCAAAATTACACGGGAATCCTACGAACTGATATGTATTTTCAGTTCTTACAAATAATCTAAAAATAGAAAATTACAATTGAACTGAAAAATAAATTACAACTGAAAACGGAAAGATTTTATAGCCGAGGCGAGTAAAACTCTTTTCGCAAGAAGAATACGCCCCGTGTGGCAGCTAACGGTTCAGGCGTAACTTCCCCAAAGATACAACAGCAAACATCTCTAAATCTGTAGCACACCAGATTTACGAGCTCCGGCGAACTTTAACGGAGTTGAGAATTGAGCACTAAAAATAAAAAGATATATCATAAAACAAATAAAATATCACTTGTTTCTCCTCTTTTGATATTTTTATGTCCGATATTTGGACATATATCTATCTTTCTTTCCTTTCTCTTTTCCTTTCTCCTCTCTTTATTTCACTAATTGGTGCGGTTTACTCTACTGGTCGAGTGCCTTTTTATAGGCAAAATGAAAGGAATCTATTGGCCATTTGCAATCTCAATTGCAATTTTTAATATATATATATATATATATATATATATATATATATATATTAAAATGACAATTGGGGGCGGTGCATGTGGGGCGGCACCGCCCCATTAGTATTATTTTGTAACAATCCCCCACAAAAGAGAAAGTAAAGAAATACACATATAAACAGACTCTTGTGCTCAATCCTCACAAAACTCTATTGCATCAGAAAAGGTAGCTTTTGACTTTGAACCTCTCTTAGTAAACACCATCGGATGCACTGGCGGCCTAGTGGACATAATACCTTGAACTATTCCTCCATAGTGTACACCAAGACAATGACATTCACACAATAGAGTCTTAACTCCATTCCGTTCTATCGTTGTGTCCGTTTTGGCCATGGACAACACAATGGATTCATAAGTGTTCACATCTGAAGCGGCCCACACTTCACACTTATATAGGTGACCTCCCTATCAAGAGTATCCTGCCATACTCCACCTTTACAAGGTTAGGGATTCATTAAAAGTCCATATGACTTACTCTCACCACAATCAACAGGTTATCTTGTACTTGGAGTGCTCTATGGAATAGCTTTGGACATTCATATGTTCCAAGTGCTCAACTGAATTTTCATAGCTTAGTTTTCCCTTTGAACCAAGTTCGTGGGATCTCCACTCAGCATGGTAGGGTTACCACTATGATCATTCTTTACATTGTGGATTTTTAAGCCCATTCTCTCTAGCAAAACTGTCAATTGATCTCTATTCAATCCTTTCGTCAAAGGATCAGTCAAATTTTCTTTAGACTTCACATAGTCAATGGAAATAATACCATTTGTGATCAACTGACGTACGGTATTATGTCTACGACGAATATGTCTAGACTTACCGTTATACAAGTTGCTTTGCGCCCTACCAATAGCAGCTTGGCTATCACAGTGAATCATCACAGGCGGCAAAGTCTTATCCCAACATGGAATATCGGATAAAAAATTTCTAAGCCACTCGGCTTCTTCACCAGCTTTATCTAAAGCGATGAACTCCGATTCCATCGTTGACCGAGCTATACACGTTTGTTTTGTGGATTTCCACGAAACTGCACCTCCTCCAATACAAAAAACATATCCGCTAGTGGAGCGAGAATCTCTCGAATCTGATATCCAGCTTGCATCACAGTACCCTTCAAGTACGGCTGGATATCTCGAGTATTTGAGCCCGTATTCAAGGGTGTACCTCAAGTACTTAAGTACCCTTTTCAAAGCATTCTAGTGCTCATGACTGGGATTGCTTGTAAATCTGCTCAACTTATTCACCGGATAGGCCAAGTCTGGTCGTGTACAATTCGTCAAGTACATCAGACTCCTTATTATCCGTGAATATTCCAACTGAGCCACTGGTTGACCTTTGTTGACTTCCAGATTTATACTGAGATCAAGGGGTGTCTTACACCTAGACTGTGCACCGTCATAGGTATCAAATTTCTTGAGCACTTTCTCTACATAATGATATTGTGACAAGACAATTCCATCTTGGGTTCTGATAATTCTTATTCCAAGAATAACATCAGCCAAACCCATATCTTTCATGTCGAAATTTCTTTTCAACATTCTTTTTGTATCCATGATCACTTCATGGCTACTCCCCATGATCAACATATCGTCTACATATAGACATATAATCACAAATGTATTTGATGTACCCTTGACATAAACACATTTATCACATTCGTTGATTTTGAAATCATTTGTCAACATCACGTCATCAAATTTCAAATGCCATTGTTTCGGAGCTTGTTTCAGTCCGTACAAGGATTTGATCAATCTACACACCTTTCTCTCTTGTCCAGGTGCAACAAACCCTTCAGGTTGTTCCATGTATATTTCTTCTTCCAATTCACCATTCAAAAATGTCGTCTTGACATCCATTTGGTGAATCTCAAGATTGTGCAAAGCAGCAATCGAGAGAAGCACTCTTATCGACGCTAAACGCGTAACAGGTGAATATGTATCAAAGAAATCATACCCTTCCTTTTGTTTAAAGCCTTTGACCACCAAACGTGCTTTAAACTTATCAATCGATCCATCAGCTTTATATTTTCTCTTTAGGATCCATTTGCATCCTAAAGGTTTACAACCATCAGGGAGATCAACCAACTCCCAAGTATGATTTTGCATAATGGACTCAATTTCGCTATTTACAGCTTCTTCCCAGAGTGGTCCATCTGGGCTGGACAGAGCTTCCTTAAGGGAACTCGGTTCATCGTCCAACATGTACGTAATAAAATCAGGTCCAAACGTTTTAGCCGTTTTTACCCTTTTACTACGTCTCGGTTCTTCATTAGTACCCTCTGGTACAGAACCACTAGCAGTTTCATACGTTCTTTTACTAGAACTAGATTCTGCCCTTTCCTTCATAGGAAAAACATTCTCAAAGAATATAGCATTCCTTGACTCAATCGTGGTACCAACAGATACCTCTGGATTTTCTGATTTATGAACCAGAAATCTATATGTTGTACTATTGTAGGCATATCCAATAAATACACAATCGACCGTCTTTGGCCCGATTCTCATTTGTTTTGGTTCAGGTACTGAAACCTTAGCCAAACACCCCCACACTTTCAGGTATTTATAAGACGGCTTACGATTTTTCCACATTTCGTAAGGAGTCTCATCTTTCCCTTTAGGTGGTATTTTATTCAGGATATGATTTGCTGTCAAAACAGCTTCCCCCCACATGTTCTGTGATAATCCTGAATTGATCAACATGGCATTCATCATTTCTTTTAACGTACGGTTTTTGCGTTCAGCAACACCGTTCGACTGTGGAGAATAAGGGGCCGTCGTTTGATGAATTATGCCATATTCAGAACATATTTGTTCAAAAGGAGATACATACTCCCCACCCCTATCACTTCGGATTATTTTAATCCTTTTGCCGAGTTGATTTTCAACTTCGGTCTTATATATCTTAAATGCTTCCACAGCCTCATCTTTGCTTCTTAACAAATATAAGTAGCAAAACCTTGTGCAATCATCGATAAAAGTTACAAAATACTTTTTACCGGTTCTTGTTTGCACACTTTTCATATCACATACATCAGTATGGATTAAACTTAATGGTTCAGTACTTCTTTCCACCGAGAGAAAAGGCAACTTAGCCATTTTTGCTTCAATACAAATTTCACATTTTGTATTTGTTTTACTTTAGAATTAGGAATTAATTCTAGTTTCATCAACCGTTTAATTGTATTTAGATTTACATGTCCCAATCTAATATGCCACATATCAGAACACTCAACGGTATAAACAGAAATAGGCTTTTTATTATTAACGGTTACACGCCTCACGGCCATTACATTCATTTTGAACAATCCCTTGTCGATATAACCACGACCAAGGAATATTCCGTTCTTGCTAAGAATAAAGTTCTTAGCTTCAAACACCAGCCTAAATCCATGCTCAACAAGAAGTGATCCGGAGACCAAATTCTTGCGGATGTCTGGGACATGCAGAACATCCTTCAGCTTCAACTCCTTTCCAGAAGTAAGCTTCAGCACCACCGCGCCCACTCCAGCCACATCAGATGTGGAGGAGTTTCCCATGTGTAGTTTCCGACCCGTAGTAGGAGTGTATTCAGAGAACACCTCCTTGTCGGAACACACATGACGAGTGGCACCAGTATCGATGTACCACTCCCTCGGGTTATCCACCAAATTGGCTTCAAACACCACAGCCGACATGTCAAAGTCGGTTAATTCACCCGGCACAGGGCCGTGTTCAGCAACAAGGGCACGCGGTTGCCTTTTATTTGGCCCAGCTTTCTTTGGCCTCTTGCAGTCTTTCGCCACATGGTTTGGCTTTCCACAGTTGTAACAAGATCCAGTGAATTTCCAAACCTTGGCGGGCTGCTTCCCTTTGTTAAGGGGCTTCCTTTTGCTTGAATTTCCTTGCTCCAACAAGTTCGCACGAGCCTCCATTATCGGGCTTTTTCCCGACGAATTACGGTTGTCCTCCCCAATACGAAGACGAACAACCAGGTCTTCAAGACTCATCTCATTTCTCTTGTGTTTGAGATAGTTCTTGAAGTCCTTCCAGCCTGGCGGCAGCTTCTCGATCACAGCCGCTACTTGGAATGACTCACTCAAAGTCATCCCTTCAGAATGGATATCGTGCAAGATCAGCTGGAACTCTTGCACTTGTGACACGACGGTCTTCGTGTCAACCATCTTGAAGTCAAGAAATTTGCCGACGACAAATTTCTTCGCCCCGGCATCCTTCGTCTTGTACTTCTTCTCCAGGGCATCCCAAAGCTCCTTGGCAGAACCAACAGAGCTGTACACGTTGTACAACTCGTTACTAAGCCCGTTCAGGACATAGTTACGGCAAAGGTAGTCACCTTGCCCCCAAGCATCGTACGCAGCGCGTAGTTCTGCATTGGTCTCATTCTCAGAAATGACCGGAGGGTCGTCCTTCAGGTATTTCACCAAACTCAAAGTGGTCAGGTAAAAATGCATCTTTTGTTGCCACCTCTTAAAGTCAAGCCCGTTGAATTTTTCGGGCTTTTCAGCTGTAGGAACATGGACGGCCGGTACATGATTGATCGGATGCTGAGAGCTGGAACCTGCTCCGGTGGATGCCATCAGTTCAGTAGGATGACTGAATATTCTTCTTGCGATTGTTGGATAATTTGGTGTCAAAATTACACGGGAATCCTACGAACTGATATGTATTTTCAGTTCTTACAAATAATCTAAAAATAGAAAATTACAATTGAACTGAAAAATAAATTACAACTGAAAACGGAAAGATTTTATAGCCGAGGCGAGTAAAACTCTTTCCGCAAGAAGAATACGCCCCGTGTGGCAGCTAACGGTTCAGGCGTAACTTCTCCAAAGATACAACGGCAAACGTCTCTAAATCTGTAGCACGCCAGATTTACGAGCTCCGACAAACTTTAACGGAGTTGAGAATTGAGCACTAAAAATAAAAAGAGATATCATAAAACAAATAAAAATATCATTTGTTTCTCCTCTTTTGATATTTTTATTTCCGATATTTAGACATATATCTATCTTTCTTTCCTTTCTCTTTTCCTTTCTCCTCTCTTTATTTCACTAATTGGTGCGGTTTACTCTACTGGTCGAGTGCCTTTTTATAGGCAAAATGAAAGGAATCTATTGTCCATTTGCAATCCCAATTGCAATTTTTAATATCTCCCCCTTACATATAAGCAAAAATGTAAGGGGTTTGAGGTGCTGACACATGGCAAATTTTCAACCCAAAAAAGCTTTTACTTTTTCCGTTAATCACAAAATTGCCATTTTAACTTTATGCATAGTGGGTGAGGAAAATATGTAGGCCATATCTTGTTTTCCTTTTCTTCCCGGTCGTAATCCTCTCACATCAATCTCACCTGCTACATGTCTCTCCGAAATGCCAACCTCACAATTCCTTCCCTCTCCCAAAAGCAACATCAAGAAGCCATAGGAGATTATGAGCCCCGTCACCCACACCGAGTACATCTGTGTCGTTCCCAAGGCGACGGAGCACAGCGTCTTCAGACTCCGCCAAATCAATCGCTCGACGTCGCTGCAGGAGATGGTCTACGACGTAAACTATTTTTCCCGAGATCAGTGACGCAAACAGCCCTCGATCAAGCGCATCGTCTTGAAGATTGTCGATGCAAAGAGGATGATGAAGGATAAGTTTTCGATCTGGGCGACTTCCCCGAGCCGTATTTGACTGCGAGGGTTGTCGAGGATGATAATGCCATCGACGCTCGATACAAGAAATAAATTGTCAGGTAATTGGGGCTTTTGTTTTCAAAGTTGCCGGTTTGTTTGAGCCAATAGTTTGATTTTTTTTTTCTTTTGTTTTAAGGATTGGTCTATCAGAAGAACCCTAATGTTCTGGATGAAGACGATCTTAGCCTCTTGAAGACCTATGCACGGTTTATATTTATCTCTTCTCTGTTACCTCATTTTCAACTGTTATTTATGGTGAAGATTTGAAATTTTTATGACACTGCTATTTTTTTTGATGAATTATTGTGGTATGATGTTTGCTCAAAGGTTATCTCTTTTCTTTGATTCCTGTTTTGTTAGAAAAATTTTGGATTTTAAAGTGTCAATGATCTGGTGTGTTTCTTTGAATTCCAGGAGTGTCACATGGCCATTACTTGTTTGTGTCAGCCCGCGGACCCTCTTTATAACTCGGTAAATTCTTGATCCTAGGCATCACTCTACATTATTGCGGCTACTTAATTATGAAATTTTATAATTGAGTAAAAATTGCTAAAATATAGAGAAAGTAGACTCAAGGATTTAGGAAAAAAGATAAAAGGCGATTAAAAATCAAATGCGGGCTGCTTCTAAGAACCTCAAGGTATGTTTTGTTGAAATGTATAACTGAATGACTGGGGGAGGCATCTAATTTATTTTACACATTTCCATAACACCAGCTCACTATTATCTACTTACCCAAATATATTTCTAATGATTGGAATTTTCCTAGCAAGATTGGAAAAAATGCTAGAGACTGAGCAAAACCATCAAAATTAATTAATGTTTATTTGTTCTAATTTTGATTTTGTTTAGTATTAAACTACTAAATCCATTATTCATGTTACTTGTGAACTTAGGGCCATGAGAGTGAACAAGAGAGGCTTATAATGGAGATGGAAGAAGATCAAAAGGAACAAGCTACGCTGGGCTGGAGAACCAACTAGCTTCTTTGAAGAAGCAAATTCACGTTCTCAATACTGAAATAGATTCTCAGAGATCCAAGGTACAATATAATTCAGTATACTACAACAAAAGTCTCTAAATAAGCTCTGTCACAAAATTCTGATCGGTCAAATGTTTTTATTATAGGTGTCTTCTACAAAACTGGATCATGGTAAGGTCCATTCGAACCTCAATATTGCCTTATGATACAGGAATGTCAAGTTACCCATGCGCCAGGTTCCAAAATTAAAAATCTTACATATGTTAATTAGTAACGTACATATGCATATAAGTTTGCGATTTAGTATTCTTAACAATGTGATCAGGACTTATGCTATTAGTAACGTACTTATGCATCATCACGACACCAGCGCCTTCTACGACCAGATCTGCAAAGGATTAGTAACGTACTTATGCATAATATTCTTAATTTTGTCTGCTAAAATTATGTTGGGCCTGAAGATATTTAGCGAGTCACGGAAGAAGATATTTAGCGAGTCCCAGAACCTAAAAGCTGACCATGGGGAATTAATTGGCAGGCGTGTAAGGGTCTCTTGTTTCTGCATTCTATTTTGATTCATCCTTTTAATGGGTTGTTTGATGGTTATCTGTAAATGTCAAACTGCAGATCCTGCTTTGTTCATCATTGGTGAATAATGAGTCGAGTCTGTTGAGATTGTTTGGTTTTTGATTGGTTGGTTGATTGCTCGTTGTCTTCACATAAGTGCTGGATATTTTGACATGTAAATTTTGGAATCCATATATTGTTTATTTTCTACTTTTCTTAAGAGTATGATTATTTTTCCTTTTGCTTGCAGTCTTTGTTGGAGGAAATGAGAAATGAGTAAGTACTGATTTTCTCCCAAATTTTCTCGATCTGCAGCATTTTCTTTTTTGATTCCATTGTATCTTCTTTGGTTCATGACTTTGGAGTTTTGATTTTGCCCCTCCTCATAGCATACTCCATATGATTTTCTTTAGAATGGGATGACAGACTCCATAAGCAAGATTCTCTCTGACTCAAACGATGCAACAATGGAATCTGATGTCGATAAGCTCTTTGTGCTGCTGATATTTGTTATTCATATGATAAATTGTGTTATGTGTTTTACTTTAGTTTTCCCAAAGTATCTCCGATTTATGTTTATCCATCTATGGGTATTATTATTATTATTGTTAGGAATATTTCCAAAAATAATATATTGGTCTTTGGCTTACATCCTCATTTTCTAGAGCGTGTGCAATAGTTCTCGGGGTATTGTTAGTTTATATCATTTCATTCTTGGAAGCTATAAGTGAATTGTGATTAACTCTGTTTGTTGTTCTTCGAAGTTAAATTACTATCGGGTTGTAGAAAGGTATACTTTTATTACACTTCCTTCATTCTGCGATAGTCCTTTTGTTATTGTTGAAAAATGTAGAGTTGTTTGTGATTAGGCTGAAATTGCAATTGTGATTTTTTGTGGTTATATATATGTTTCTCTAATGAAAAGACAATTTTACACACAACAAATTCAGCATCTAAGAGGATGAACTATTGTCGCTAAGGGATGGAGGGTCTGACACATGTCGATTTCTTTCAAAGAAATTGCCATCTGGTTTTAGCTATATTTACGGGACTACCACTGCTTTTTCCACGTTTTTGTGTCGTATCTTCTCAGTTTTTGGGTCAAACACGCAACAATTTGTTGAGCACGCTTCCTCTTACAAAGCCAAATTTAGGGAGTAAACATCCCTTCTTCCTCATTCGTACCTTCCCCTTTTCCACATCCACTCGTTCCTTCTCCATTTCCCAAAAACAAAAACGTGTCTCCTCCTATTCCTCATTCACCCGTTTTCAAAGAACACAAATTTTCTCTTTAAAAAAACCCTAATCGGCAGAAGGCAGGAAATCACTAACTCTGGCGCCGATGAGCGGCATGGGCTCACTGAAGGTGCTCCACCACAGGGAGGCGGTCGGAGTGTCATGGCAGCGGCGTTGTCCAACAACACGTTTTCTAGCCTGAGCGAAACGAGAAGCGAGTGGGAGGAGAACGACGACCAGATGGCATCGAGCTCGCTGACGGCAGTGGCGACGGGGACGCGGGAAGGAAGAAGCTCCGTCTGTCCAAGTACCATCATCGACGCGGGAAGTAAGTTATCTCCAGGTAAATTTGAGTATCCCTTTCATCTCTGCATATGTCTTATTTACTGCCTTTGGCAAAAGAAATTGCTAAATCAACAACTAATCTACCAATTTATTAATTCTGAAGAAAAGTAAAGGTGTGTTTCTGATTAGGAAGCTAAATAGCTAATGGGTACAAATGCCTCGCATATTTCTAGCAACCCATAAAATAAACTACTGCTGAAAGTGAGCTGTATTGATTATGTTTTTTTCCCCTTTTTTTTAGTGTAATTATGTGATTTGTCGGTGGAAGTGTATATGATACTGTGTTCGATGTGGTACATGATAAAGAGAGAGCACAAGTATTGGTCTTGAGCCGAATGGAATTACTTTGCAGATGCTGCTGGTGTAGATTATGCTTTGAATAGGTAATGCGGCTCGATTTCTATATTTTATAGACTTACACAAAATTCCTCCCATATCATCAGTAAATTTTTCAAAATAAAAGTACTTACATGACCTGAAAAACCATCGTGATATTCGTTAGTAATTTTCCTTTATCCAAAGAAGAGAATCGCAGTAATTAATCGACTTATTTACGAGTTCATATTTGTTTGTTAGAGCATTATCGGCTTGGTATGATGGAAGAGAATGGTTCGATTTGTTGTGTAAGCGTGTTATGGAGCAAAATTGGTCCTGGAATCGGCAGGCTCTCGATTACTTGGGACTCTACCACGCAGCTCGAAAGTGAAAACGAATCAGGAAAATAAAGTTTTGTGCAGGTTCAATAAATGCTACTTCAATAGTTTTTTT
The DNA here is from genome assembly GCA_902706635.1 of Striga hermonthica. NCBI lineage: Eukaryota > Viridiplantae > Streptophyta > Magnoliopsida > Lamiales > Orobanchaceae > Striga > Striga hermonthica. The sequence goes on along the minus strand of CACSLK010020742.1, from coordinate 5,023,137 downwards.
AATCATTCTCTAAACACATATTTATGTTAAGTTATTTATCATTTTTTCACCAATCCAGTTCACATTTATAAAGGATGATGACATTTTGGGTGCAAACCAAGTCTTGAGCTCATATTTATCTACTAATCAGCAAGCAAGAGTTCAATTAGCCGTTGGTCTTATGATTAAATACAACAACTCACATATTTCACGGGATTCAGGATGCACGCACGAGGACCAAGTCGTCGAGAAAGTCTTATCCGGCGAGCGAAGGTGTGAAGAAGCATACTGGTGCTCTGTTCGTTGGCAAGCTCGACGCCCTCTTTAAGTCTAGCTTGGGAGATCCATGCGTCGCCATTTTGGGAGCGAGAGGGTGCCGTGAGAGACCCGCTGCTGAGCTCCAGAAGCAGAGTCAACGCCAATTCTCAGATCACCATTGTTGGCTCAAGGTTTATCCTATCGAGGCCCTCAATCACTAATGTGACTTACCTAAGATTCTACTTTTTTCTCGCTGGTTCCATCTCTTGGTTTAGCTCGATTATATGTTGGGGAAATGTGTGCTTTAAACTTCAATTGATGTCAGCATCAGATTGATTTTCTAATTTCTTCCCAATAATTTTGATTCATCATGTAGTTGCAATTTTTTAAATAAAATTTTACGTGATTTAGCTAGGTTACTTAGGGTGGTGGCCCTGGTTTCACATATCTTATTCGTGTGCAAGATTTTGTGGGAAATTTTGCAAAATTTGGTTCACATCCTGGAATAGTCAATTGTTAATGCATCTCTTATTGTAAGAGTTTACAGGATTGTTGCTGCATTTTTTGTGGTTGTGTTCCATCCTAAACATAATTGCAGTAGTCAGATGAAAGCTGATTTTTCTTGGATCCTGTCTCTACTTTTGCAGGATACTTCAAAAGAACTCATTAAGCAGGACTGGAGATCTTAGAAAAAGATCTAGATTTTTCAGTATATATTTCTAAATGGACACTGGTTCTTCTCATCGGACTACTCACGGGCCTTGTTGGCTTTTTCAATAATCTCGAGGTTGAAAATATTGTTGGTTTCAAGCTTTTGATTACGAGCAATTTGATGCTAGAGGATAAATGAGTCTAACTCCAACTAGAGTAAGAATTCTGGAGAGGGCATGGCGCTTGTTGGGGAGTTTGGACGCTTTGGTAAACTGCTATTCCTATGAAGGTATTGTTATTTTGTTTAGGTCAGCATTTTGCTCACGTGCCTTATTTGTTTGGAAAATCTTGATGGGCTGTGAGACTGAGGTAGACCTATTTCGGTTCGATTGTCTGTGAGTTGAATTACGATTGGTCGTAAGTTAATTTTAGTCTATTCTAATAGTATGTTTTTTATTGTGGTGAAGAGTGTTAAAGTAAAAAAGTTTTCAACTTTTATTTACTTGATAGAACTTATGTGAACATTTTCCTACAAAACTCCCTTTCTTGAGGTCTCAGTCAGATCTGTGAATAGCTCCTCCATTTTTTTCTGCTGGAGGTTCGTATATCTTTTCGTTGTATTCCCCTCGATGAAATTAGAGTATTTTCATTGTACTTTTGTCCTTCATGCTCGTTAATTCGAATTGTTTTCAAATTTGTTGTTGGAATAAATATCATTGTTGAATTTGTGGTTGTGTTTAGCTTATTCGAAAATTGTAGTAATGGGAAGGATGTGGAATTATTTGGATATATCCCACTCGGAACGTAGAAATGCTATGCTTGATATGGATCACAGTTCTATTTTTCCCCTTTTTCTTTTCTCGCTCAATCTTTTTTTTTTTGTCTTTTTTATTTGGTTCAAATGATCAACTCTGACAATGTGAATCCTTTTATTGCTCTGAACAGGAAAAGTGGAAAGGATTTCTCAACCACAATTTTGTAGAAGAATAAGGTGGCTAATCTGGTCATTGTAGATGAGGCGATGATGCAGGCTGATCGAATGGTGAAGTCGGCGTGCGGAGCAGATGGGGTCTGGGTCACGTGCTCTCGGCTCTTGATTTCTGATTAACATGATGAAATGTATGGCGACTAATTTGCAGGTAGGTTCATCTTCATTTTATCTTCTCTCCATCCACATACAGACTACCCTTTCGTTCGCTGCCCTTCCACTGAATTATTTGATTTTTCTTATCATTTAAATTATTTATCGGAAGAAAATTACTTTCTTTGGTCTACTATAGGATAAGTAGAATTCTTCTGTTTAAAATGATTTCATGAAGTTTTCTTACCCATGGTCTGTATTTTTCCAGGTATTCTCCCAGTGATCCTTTATCCCCATGATGATAATTTCTTTCGTCTAAGCAGCTTAATGTGTAGGGACCTCATGTGTCATACTATTATGCGAATGATCAGCTTTTTAGGTTTATTTTAGAGCAAAAATTTTAGACTTATTTTAAGCGATTCTATGTTATTTCTTCGTAACAATTGCAATGGTGAATAATGTTCTAATAGCCTTCTATTTCACAAATTACCATAGTTGTACACATTTTCACATTAAAATAGGTTGGTTCAACATTCCAAACCAGTTGTAACACAATGCAACATTAAACCACATATTATCAGTATTCATTAAAAGTGCGTATATGTATTTACAAATTTCCCTAAATATTAGTTATAATTATATACTGGACTAGGGCCGGCTGTGCGTGCACAGCCGTCGGGCCAACTAGTATATATATATATATATATATTTTTAAATGACAATTGGGGGCGGTGCATGTGGGGCGGCACCGCCCCATTAGTATTATTTTGTAACAATATGAAATTTAACAAAAACAAAACAACGTAATTAAAGCGAGAAAAATAAGGGCTTTGTAATTGTATTATTTTTGAGTTTTTGTGGTATACAGAATGTCGGTTTAAACGGGAACCAAATTGATATTTTCTCTTTTGTGTAATAAGAAGAATGTTTCGAAAAACAGATCCCTATACAATAAAAAATTTTGCTATTTATAATAGAGTATACTTTGACTTATGGTCTGAGGTAGATAGGATTGCATTTAATCTATTGCGGCTTTTTGAAGCGGTCTCGTACTTAGGGGGAGGGGGGGACAAAAATGATTACATATCTTGTATGCGGTCCAATTAGAGGTATGCCTTGTCACATGCTTTGAAGTTTGGTCATGTCGGAACTCGGTTCATAATATGTGAAGTCGGTTGTCGAAGGATCTTCTGAGAAGTCGGCTTGACCGTATAGCTTAAAACCGAAGTGAGTTATGTTTGACACAGGAGTGAGTTATTCGTAATGGTTTTGATTATCACTGCTATAACCCTGGTGATTCAAGTCGGTTGTCAACATCACCGAGGGTGTAAATGACAATTTTTGTATCTTGTAAGTATTAATAACAAAAAAATGTACATATATAATTAAATAACGATAAAGCTAACTATATAGCAGGACACTTCACTTGGGACGTGAGTCGGTCAGTTGACTGTCCCATATCGCTAGAATAGACCGGTACTTGCCAGTGAATCAGCCAAATGTCGGTCAGAATGTTCCGGTCGGACCTGTCTGAACCGATCTATTTTTCTAAACAATATATTTACTATATTTATTTTTTAATATACAAAAAAATATATATATTTAAACATAATAAATATATATAAGTTATTAATAGTAAGTTTATAATTGGCTAAATACTTAATTAAAGAGTGGTTATATATAATTTTTACTATATAAAATATTATATATGTTTAAAAATATTAATAAATGAAATCACAGTGAGTAAATACTTAATTGAAAAAGTTGTTATATATAATTTTTACTATATGACATATTATATATGTTTAAAAATATCAATAAATGAAATGTCGGTTCAATCACTGATTGGATCGGTGAACTGTTAAATTTAATCTTGACTTAAACTTGAATGATTTTCCAGAACATTATAAGAGATATCACGAGCAAGCGTGGCAAAAATATAATCAAGTTAAAATATCACAAAAGTTAAAAGTAAAAACCCTATGAATGTAATATTTTCTTACAACTCAGTAAATATTTAGTCAATAGTTCATTAATTACATCAAATATGACCTTTCTAAGTCAAAACTCATGGAGTGCTTGAATTATCGTAACATTTACTGTCTCCTAATTATAACAATTAACATGTGATTATACACAAGTCCCGGCCTCCTTCGCGGTGGAAGGCCCTTTGGGATACCAGTTCTTTTTGGATCTATAGAGGATATTCATTATTGATTTCACCATGATCTAGTTGGCATGACCTATTCACGAATCGTTTGCAATTCAGCTTTCCAAGCGTGTAGCCTCATCCATTACACCAAAAAAAAAAAAAAA
>CACSLK010020742.1:5006175-5018832 GCA_902706635.1 Striga hermonthica | reverse complement strand
AAAAAAAAAAAACATGTGATTATACAAACCCATCATGCAGACAATGAGTTGACTTTTTTATAGTCTTGACCAAAGCCTACATGCCTCGTAATTAAACATGCATAATGCAATGGAACCAACATATCCGGGCTAGATTTGATATTAATTGTAAAAAATGGGGTAACATTATAAAAAACATATATATAATTTAATCAATCAAAGTTTGAAATTATAGTTCATTTTGTAAATTATAACATTGACTTTAGCTGTGCACATGTTGCCAATTTAATTTTGTGTAAATTGAAATGTCAACATTTATATTTAGGTTAAAAATTATATATTTATAAAGTGTGACCGCCTAATAATTAAATTGTTTTAAAAAACATCAATTTCAAATGAAATTGTGCATATCCGTTAAAACGAAAATTGTCGATCTAGGCTATGATTAGTGGACAAATAAACTATTTATATTTTATTTGGTTAGCTTACATATTTTTTGTATTGAAATAAGTTTCGTTTGGCATGACGGATATTTTTAAAAAGCCTGAACTTATCTCATAAGATTATTTTGGTAGCTTTTAGAATAAGCTCGTTGAAATTTTTATTTCAGCTAATTTTACCAAACACTTTTACCATATAAGCTAACTTTTCAGCTATAAATTATATGCTCGAAATTACTAATAATTTATAAACTAGTTTATCATCTATTTTTACTAAACATAGACTAGTTATGTTGACCTTTAGAGAAGACCCTCCACACATGTCATAATTTCAATATTTGAATCAATACCAAGCAATTAAATTGTACAAATGCAGCTTGGATGAGATGACTTGAGTCTCTTCCAGCTTAACCACTGGTCTCGAGTTCGAACCCTGAGAATGCAGCAGTGTTAAAACTCTTGAGGGAGAGCTTTGCCGCCCTTGTGGTCCTACCCGGCTCGATTCCGGATTAGTCGATTCCCCTGTGGATCCGAAAAACGAAAAGTCCTTGTACCAAAAAAAAAAAAAAAATATTGTACAAATGTGTGTGTAAGTGTGATCCGCCATTAGACGATTCGATCGATTAACATTTGTACAAAAAATGCATAGATGTACTATGAAATATCATACCATTGCTTATATTATGTTTTAAGATATGGTATTTTGTAATAAATACACAAATATGTTGAAAAAGTACGATTACCTAACTGTTAATCTATTTAACAGTGATCTCACTAATTAAATGTTAGGAGATAAAAACAATTATTTACTGATCCTTAATTAGAACATTGATGCAGATTTTGTAAAACATAAACAAAGAAGAAAAAAAAAAAAAAAAAAAAAAAAAAAAAAAAAAAAAACATATATAAGAATTCAAACATTTGAAATAATCAACCCCAATAGAAGAAAACCATCATAACTCACCAAATCCCTAAAAAAAATAATAGTAATAATAAAAAAAAAAAATAAATAAATCAACTTAAACCCACATTTGTTTCTAGTATTTTCTAGGTTTGACAACATTACCGACCTCATATTTTAGCTCCGCGTTTTTACCACTTAAATGGGTTCAATTATTCTCAGCTCATGGTTGAATTTTACCTCTACGGGTAAATGACTATAATCAAAAATCAAAACCAAGCTTTGACTTTTCGAGTTCGAGTCTTTATCTAGTCGAGGTTAATTAAATGAGCATGATTTCGAAAGAATTGAACTATAGAAAAATATATAAAAATTCAAATTTAATTTTCGTTCCTTATAAAATTTTACTGAGTCGAGCCAAACTTGTGAACAACTTGTTTTGTTTTACAACTGTATTTATCTTATGTTTTTTCTTTTATTGATTTATTGGTTGCTATTTACTAACAACAATTCGTTTAAAGCAAAATAATAGATAACGCTCCCCTACCCACGGTGGACACATGTTAATACGCCCATCATTTACGGGACATGCACACATTGGTGATGTTAATATGTTCAAAAAAAAAATATTAAGAATGTGTGCATGCCATATAAGCGTCGGACATATTAACATGTGTCCGTAAGAGAGCATTACTCGTCAAATAATTATACATAGTTTGTTGGCTTTCCATGAATTAATTGATTTGAATGTATGTTTCAATGTTATAATAATTTTATATCTGCATAATACAGTTTAAATTTAAAACATAAAATACTGTGCTATTATTTATTTTGTGTTTGAAAATGTGACATTTTAATATATAATAAGTATGCATATTTATTGAAAAGTATGGCTGTTTTGTTATTAAACAGATTAAGAGAAAACCTGCTATTTATTACTTTTGTTACTTTTAAAATATACATACTGACTAGAAGATGCACAAAATATTCGACTTATAAGTAAAATAGATTATTATTATAATACTCATATATATTTATTATGGTAAATTATTAATTTTATTTTTCATATAAATTTTTGTTTATTTTTATATAAGATTTGATAAATTATTAACTAGCTTACTTATTTTTTGAATTTATAAAAAATCGTGTACGGATATTGTAATTGTTTTTGTCAAAGAAGTAATTGATAAATGACTTATTATTTTATTTTAATGAAACATATTAGAATAATTGCTGACACCCATTTTATATTTATATTTCAGCACAAAAAATTCATATACAATTTTTCTCATATAAAAAAATATCATTGTATATAAAACAAAATGTTATTATGTATCATATCAATATATTTAAAAATATCAGGTTTATGGCTGATTTTATGGCTTCTTTGGCGGTTAAGGGACCGGGTGGCTTACACCGGTTTGATAGCCCCCCCTAAGGGGGCGGGTTTGTGGTTACAGCATGATGCGGCTGGCGTGTCCCACCCTCGCCAGGTCGTGATCTAACGACCGTAGTGTCGTTTCCCTTCCAGTACCAAAAAAAAAAAATATCAGGGTTGTCCTTATATATCTGTCTTGCAGTTTGAGCGAATAAAAAAAGATTTTATTTATATAAAGATTGTATAATACAAAATATTATTGATATGTAATATTATTATATAATATGAATTAGAAAATATACATATTGCAACATAAATCTCATGCAACACATAATATTAAATTATGTGATTAATTAAAATTATATAATGCACATAGTGCTGTAGTGGGCTGTAGTAATATTGTATTTTTATTATTTGTTTAATATTAATTTCTGCAAATTGTATGAATTATATGAGGAAAGAGATGAAAAACGTGAGGAAGAAGTAAAGAGAGAGAGGGATAATAGAGAGAGAGAGTAGGAGAGAGAAAGTTGTTAGACAAATGACATCATAATAATCCATTCATCATCATCCAAACTTTAAATACATGTGCTAATGGATAAAAGGCTTAAACCCAACAAATAGGTAACTTATGCCTAAGCCCAACACAAATTGTCTTGCAGCCCAACAACATAAAAACCAGCCCAAATAACAAGACCAAAATAAAATGAAAAATAGGGAAATTAAAAGAAATCAAATCGGCAACCCTAACTTTCAACCCATTTCAACATCCCCCGACACTTCCCGGCCAACTCCTTTAACTCCGCCGTCACCGCCTATAGAATCCATCACAATACCGCCGGCCAAGATCGGACCTTGTCCCCAAGGGCCCCAGTTCGCAAATTTCCGAGTCAAATAAGCATCATCTTCCCAAGTAGGCTTTGATGGATCGCCGTTGACCCACTGGATGAGAGACTAGGGAACGTCGACGCCCTTCCGGCGGATGCAGCGATGGTCCACAATGCGTAAAGGCGAGATCTTGAAGTGTCCATCAGAGTCCGTTGCCGGCAAATCAAGAGAAGGTAAGCTTTTCAGATCTATCCTCTTCTTGAGCAAAGAAACGTGAAAAACTGGATGGATTTTTGAGTCTGGTGGCAAGTCTAATTTGTAAGCCACAGATCCAATTTTTTCCAGAACCTTGAACGGTCCAAAGTACCGAGATGATAACTTCAAATTTTTTCGCAATGAAACTGAGTTTTGCTTGAAAGGCTGTAATTTGAGAAAAACCTCATTCCCAATTTCAAAATTGCGCTCTTGTCTATGCTGATCGGCAAAGACTTTCATTCTATGTTGTGCTTTGGATAGATTCTCTTTGACTTGCTGTGAAATTAGCTGCCTTTGTTGAATCATGTCATGTGCATCTGCATTTGCTGTGTCTAAATAGGGTCCGATAGTAAAGTTAGGAGGGGGGTAGCCATAAAGAACCTGAATGGAGTGTGTTTCAAACTGGTATGAAAATTGGTGTTGTACCAAAATTCTGCCAAGCTCAGCCATTTTACCCACTGCTTAGGATTTTCATGAGCCATGCAACGGAGGTAAGTCTCTAAACATTGATTTACCCTCTCTGTTTGCCCATCAGACTGTGGGTGGTAAGCTGAAGTCATATTTAGGTTAACCCCCAGTAGTTTGAAAAGATCCTTCCAGAAGTGACTGGTAAAGATCTTATCCCTGTCAGTGACAATGCTAACAGGTAATCCATGTAGTTTGTAGACACAATCCAAGAAAACTTTAGCTATATCTTGAGCAGTGAAAGGATGTGCTAGGGGAATAAAATGTGAATATTTGGAAAACCTGTCCACCACCACCATGATCACATTTTTGCCATGTGACTTGGGTAAACCTTCAATGAAATCCATGGATATGTGAGTCCATGCATTCTCTGGAATAGGCAGAGGTTGTAATAGCCCAGGGTAAGCACCAGCTTCAGGTTTACTCTTTTTGCAAGTTTCACAAGCTTATACCCATGCATTGACATCTTGTTTCAACAATGGCCAGAAAAATACCCTTTTAATTCTCATGTAGGTACCATTAATTCCTGAGTGTCCCTCATATGAGGAATTATGCATGGTTTTCAAAATGTCCTCTATGAGGGAAGCATCTGCTCCCACAACCACTCTGCCCTTGAACCTTATAAGCCCTTCTTGTACTGTGAACCCAGGGTAGAGACTGTCAGACTGAGAGTGTGATGTGAGTATCTTTTGGCAGAAAGGATCATGCTCATAGCTGTTTAGAACTTCCTTCACCCACAAGGGTTTCACTGTAGTGATAGCTTGACAGTCCTCATTGGAATTGTCTCTTCTTGAGAGTGCATCAGCCACTTTATTCTCAGCTCCTTTCTTGTACATAATTTCATAGTCCAGACCCAACAACTTAGTAATCAATTTCTGTTGCATTGGGTTCATAGATTTCTGGTCCAGTAGATACTTCAAGGCTTGTTGGTCAGTCTTGATAATGAACTTGTGACCCATTAGATAGCCCCTCCACTTTTGCACAGCCATCAAAACTGCAAGGAACTCTCTTTCATATATGGAGAGAGCCTGATTTTTCTGGCACAACCCTTTACTCATGAATGCTATTTGCCTTCCTCCTTGCATCAAAACTGCCCCTACACCTGTGCCACAAGCATCAATTTCTAAGATTAAGGGCTGTGTAAAATCTGGCATGGCCAGAATAGGAGCTGTTGTAAGTGCTTCCTTCAGTTGCAAGAAGGCCTTTTCAGCTTCTGGGGTCCAAACAAACTTGTCCCCTCTCAATACATTGGTCATAGGCTTACTGATAACCCCATAACCCTTAATAAATCTCCTGTAGCAGCCTGTTAAGCCCAAAAAACCTCTCAATTGCTTAAAGTTTTTGGGAGATGGCCAGCTCACCATACTAGAGATCTTCTTAGGATCTGTTGCCACACCTTGGTGTGAAATGATATGTCCCAAGTATTCCACCTCAGTCTGCCCAAATTGACACTTAGAGAGTTTGGCAAATAGGGTATTCTTTCTCAAAACAGTGAGCACAATCTCTAAATGTTCAAGATGCTCTTGCCAAGTAGGGCTGTAAACCAAGATGTCATCAAAGAATACTAGAACAAACCTTCTTAGGTAAGGCCTGAAAATCTGATTCATGAGTGATTGAAAGGTGGCAGGTGCATTGCACAAGCCAAAAGGCATAACCAAAAATTCATAATGCCCATTGTGTGTAGTAAATGCTGTGAGTTCCCTGTGCTCTGGTTTCATTAGAATTTGAAAGTATCCAGATCTTAAATCAATCTTAGAAAAGTACCTGGAACCATGCATTTCATCCAACAGTTCATCAATTAGGGGAATTGGGTAGTCATGTTTGATAGTAAGGGAATTTAGGTATCTATAATCAACACACATTCTCCATGTGTTGTCTTTTTTCTTCACCAGTATCACAGGAGAAGCAAATGGGCTCTGAGAATGTTGAATTATCCCAGCACTTAGCATCTCTTGCACCTGCTTTTCCACTTCATCCTTTTGGGCATGTGAAGTTCTGTAAGGAGCTTGATGTTTAGGTACACTTTTTGCCTTGAGGTTAATCTGGTGCACAATCTCCCTTTCAGGGGGTAAACCTGTAGGTTCCTGAAAAATATCCTGAAAATGTGATAATAGATCCTGCAGTTTAGGATTTACTGACCCCTTGTCTTCCTCTAGAGACAAAAGAAATATTTCCTCAATTCCATTGCAGTCTTGGTGCACCATTTTGTACAATGCTTCTCCAGAAATGAGATTGCAATCCCACTTTGAGGTATTAGCTTGCAGCTTGATCTTTTTGCCCAAAACAGTTACTGTCACTGTCATTCTGTCATAGTCCAATCCTATGGGTGTGCAAGTCTTTAACCAATCCCCTCCAAGTATTAGATCACAACCTTCAGTTTGCAAGAGCCTCATAGAATATTGGAAGTTATGACCCTGCATGCCCCATTTGAAACCCTCCACACACTTAGAGCTGAGCATTTTGTGGCCATTTGCCACCTTCACCATGATGGGCTTGACTGTTTGCAGATTGCAGCCCAACTTGTGTGCAGTAGCCTCATGAATGAAACTCAGGGTGCTCCCAGAATCAATAAGAATATGCAATTTATGCCCATTGCAGTCCCCAGTGAGCCTCATAGTTGTTAGCCCTTCTCCACCATTTAGAGCATTTAGAGACATCTGAATTTCTTCAATGTCACCTTCTTTTCTTTCCTCCTCAGTGTAGTCCTCATTTTCCAAACATGAAAGTTCTTCTTCCTCTGTCATGATCATATAGGTGATTCTGTTTTTACACCTATGCCCCACCACATAAGGCTCATCACAATTATAACACAACCCTTTTTCCCTCCTTGCAGCCATCTCATGAGCAGTTAGCATCTTGACAGGTGGTTTAAATTGGTTATTTGTGTAGGGAGTCTTAACAGGTGATGGTTCATTTTTCCTGAAATTTGAGTATTGGTTATTGAACCTGTTAGGCACTTTTGCCCTTTTCACAATAGCATCCACTGTGCACTGTTGCTTCCTTCCCAGTTCAATAGTCTGTTGCAAGGTTCTGGGATCAAACATATTAATAAGAGCCTGTGCTTCTTCACTCAGCCCACTTAGAAAACTGTCAATGAAATAATCTTCAGAAAACTCTCCATTTTTGAAAAGTAGCATACAGGACATGAGTTCTTCAAACTTTTCAACATAGTCTTCATAGGACCATGTGTTTTTGAGTTTGTTAAATTCCCCTATTATCCTGGTCTCTATGATTTCCTCAAACCTGGAAGAGATCACTTCCAAAAATTGTGACCAGGAGCAGTTCTTATATTTAGCATAGAAATTTTGGTACCACTGTGCAGCTTTTTCTTCAAAATGCATGGAAGCTAAAACAATTTTTTGTGCATCAGGAATATTAGGGATAATCTGGAAGTAACCATGACACTTAAGTATCCATCCTCTAGGATTAGTACCATCAAACCTGGGAAAATCAACCTTAGGAATTGGGTTGATGAAATGAGACTGTGAAGTTGAATTTTCCAGCTGCATCTGTGTGTTAGTAAATTGTTGTTGTGATGGTTTAGGAGGAGTGTTGCTTTTTGTGTATTGTTGAGATGGAGGGGTACCCAATATGGATTCCTCCATCCTGGGCTCTTTTTCTTTGCTTAGCTTCAGCAATTGTGTCTGCATAGTAGACAACACAGTGGTCACATGGTCATATTTGATATCCAGATTTCCCAGCTGCTGTTGTAGTGCAGAGCTGATGTTGGTGATTTTATCCTGCAGATCAGAACTTAGGCCAGCCATTTGTTCTTGCATTTTCTGCTCACCAGCTTCCCTTTTCATGGATTCTGTGATTACGAACTGATCCAGTCTTTTCTGGTTTTCTTGCAGGTCCTTCAAGCGAGTATTCTCCGCCATTTCCAAGGATCAGCAGCTCTGAGATACCAATTGTAGTGGGCTGTAGTAATATTGTATTTTTATTATTTGTTTAATATTAATTTCTGCAAATTGTATGAATTATATGAGGAAGGAGATGAAAAACGTGAGGAAGAAGTAAAGAGAGAGAGAGGGAGAATAGAGAGAGAGAGTAGGAGAGAGAAAGTTGTTAGACAAATGACATCATAATAATCCATTCATCATCATCCAAACTTTAAATACATGTGCTAATGGATAAAAGGCTTAAACCCAACAAATAGGTAACTTATGCCTAAGCCCAACACAAATTGTCTTGCAGCCCAACAACATAAAAACCAGCCCAAATAACAAGACCAAAATAAAATGAAAAATAGGGAAATTAAAAGAAATCAAATCGGCAACCCTAACTTTCAACCCATTTCAACATCCCCCGACACTTCCCGGCCAACTCCTTTAACTCCGCCGTCACCGCCTATAGAATCCATCACAAGTGCCATTCTAAATAAAATAAACAATGGTATTTTATTCACAACGGAACAAAACAAAGTTGCCAAACCCAAAAGGCCCAAAACAGGAATTTCACACGGACTCCAAACACTCTATCAAATCCAGTTAAGCATCAACCTTCACAATTCCAGTTTCCCGCCCGTCTAAATGCCGCTCAAACTTCAAACAAATTCAAATATTTTCATTAATTAATAAAATGCCCTAAAACCCTATTCCCATTTTTCCAAAGCCCCGCCACTTCCTCTTCCTCCCTCACCACACTGCCCCCACATACACCTCTGATATCATCTAGCAAAATGGGGAGAAAAAGGAAGAGCAGATCGGCCGTCAAAAGCGACGCTGCGGCGTCGCCGGAGGACAGCCGGCGCACCAGAAAGCGGACCTCGTCGGAGTCAGGCGGAGATTTCGTGGAGGACGACGTCGCTGAGGAAGTCTGCGGCGGCGGCGACGTCGAGAGTGGTTCCGCATCTGGTGGCGAGCTGGTGGGCGAGGCGGCGGAGGAGTTGCGGATTCCGGTTCGGAGGGTTGCCCGGAACGAAGATGCGGAGGGAGATGTCCGGTTTTTGGGCGAACCCGTTGCTGAAGAGGAGGCCAGGGCTCGGTGGCCCAACCGGTACCAGGCAAGGCAAGCGCTGGATGATGTGAGATTCTTTCTCCCTCTTTCTCTCCATCTCAATCACACACAACTACACACACTCCCAGATGCATTGGTCCTTCAAATTTGTCGTTTTATAGTATAAGATGGCTTGAGTTGGTCTGAAAAGTGGATTATGAACACGTTGTTTGGCTACACATGAATTTGTGTGGTTGTCTAATTAGCTTCCCGTGAGTGGATGCCATGAATAGCTACTGAAATAGTGGCGATGGGCTAACTTTTGAATGGACATGTGATTTTCAAGTTAGGTTTATGATGGGATAAGTTGATAAAAATCTAATCTTTATCAGCATCTTGTTACTAATTTCGATGTATATGGGTTTTTAGTGGGGTATAGTTGGGGCACAAATAAAAAGTAAAAACATTGGCATTACTTTAGTTGTGACTGCTAATGTAGCTCCAGATATGACAGCAAATGTCATTAGCTACAGAAAAAAAAGTTTACCAACAACTATTAACACTTTTAACTTATGTGTTAATTGAATCAAATAATAAGGATTAGTAAGATAATTTGGTTATGTAGCAATTTAATGGTTATACATACATACATATATATATATATTTAAATGGAAGTCTTAAAAAAAATTATCAAAACCATTTAAGGTTGGATGTAAAATAGATTCCAAAGTTGAAATATAAAAAAATAAGAGTTTTTATAATTTGAGTTTAAGTAGCTCTAAAGTTGGTTAGAATTGAAAATGAACAACGAGCATGTAGACACTTAACTATGTTAGTCCGCGACTATTGGTTCGTTATGACCCACAAAGACAATGTCCACTGCACCACGCAGAGCTTATCGTGGCCTTAGATGATAGGATCTCTCGTTGTTGTTGGTAGTCGAAGTGTTTTCTCTCCTACTTTTATATCAAATTAATTTTAATTATTTTATTTTAAATGTTATTTTAATATACTCACTAACAATTAATTATACCATGTTCTCAAAATTAACCAAATTAAAAAAAAAATTTCAAACAAAACCAAAAATTTTATATCCAAACCCATGTTTTAAAAACCGTACCGGTCGTCATACCGGTGTAGCGACCGGTATGCGGTATTACCGGTACGACCGGTATTACCGTCTATTTTACCGGTTTTAATAAATATTAAATTAATTTGTTATTATTATATAAATAATATACAAAACTAACTTTAATTAATATTAAAAAAAATTAACATCTAATAACAATATAAACATATTAAAGTTAAGTGTAGAAAATTCAATTTATATAAATAAAATAATAAAAATCTATTAAAAATATTTTTTTTAAAAAAAATGGCATAAACCGGTATTTTGACCGGTATTTTGGCCGGTATTTGCCGGTAAAACCGGTATTTTCCGGTACGAAACCGGTATTTTGGCCAAAACGGTATTTTGAGTGTAAATGTACCGGTCGGACCACCGGTATCCGGTATTACCGGTAATACCGGCCGGTACGAACCGGTATTTAAAACATGGATCCAAACATCTACTGAATATCTTTACTAACAAATTAAAATAATAAACAATAAATAAAAAGAATAAATAACTAAATTAAGGATCACAAATATCTTGTTTGTCCTTATCCCATCAAACACGTAAAGAATTTGTTGGTTTTTTTCTAAATTTGTCAATTGAACCAACTTTTTATGTGAATGTGACATAAACATCCATGATGAAAGTAAAGGATTAAAAGAATAAAATATGAAATTTATTTAATGTAAGTGGTAATCAAATGCTTAAAACTTTATAGTGGAAGGGTGCCAGCGAATAAGTAATCTTGCCAAATAGGATTGGATATTGATAATTTAGAAAAAAAAAAATTATTAAATTGCAAAAAGAAGTTAAAGAGTGAAAAATTATTTTGTTAGAGAATCAAACTATTTTTAAGATTGTAAATGCATATGATGTAATGATTAAATTGACGTGATAGAAATGTAGTAAACAAAAATTATATTGAGTCATCGGATGACTTCCTTATGGAGCCATCCATTACTTTATGTACTGACACATGTCCAATGTGTATTTATTGCAGGACACGTGTCAATACACCATTTGTGAATAACTGTTGATGACTCTATAGCAAAATCGGTGTAGTAAAATTTGTTTAAAAATGTGAAGTAATTATTATTTTCTTACTTAATTGTATTAATAAAGATGAGGAGAAAAAATTGGATAATATGATTAGTAACTTTTTCAAATTGTGTGATTTCCAATTGTAGTTTTGTGGTGAAAGAATTATTTGACAAGACTAAATCAATAATATCAAATCGCTCTTAAAAATTATTTAACCGGCATAATTATAACAAAGTAATAATAATTACACAAGAAAAATAAGAGTGATAAACATAACATTTGTGGTGATTAGATATAATTTTGTTCTCGATTTTTTTTGGTCATTGAAGATATAATTTATCAGTTATGAAGTGTACAAGGAATTTTTAGTCAGCTACTCATATCAAAATATCATTTTTATATATAAATGTATACATTTTCATACTATATAAACTCCAATTATTGTATATTTATAAAAATATTTTAATTTCTATTTCCATTTTTTAACTATATATATATTTTACATTTTATTTATTCATTTTTTTTTCTCCTTGCATGTGCTTTATGTTCTTACCTCTAATTCGAGCATGAAACTAAAATATGCTTCTTAAGTGCTTTTTCTCCGTTATAGTCTGGCGTGGTCTTCTTCTGTACAGTGCAATGGTGGATTTCCATTGTTTCACTTCATGGTTCATTTAACTCTGAATTTCATGTGTATGATCACGACATTATTGAGGCCACATGAAGTTTTATCATTGGGATTGAATATAAGCAGTTGACGAGTAATGCTCACTTACCCACGGTGGACACAAATTAATATGCCCACCGCTTATGTGGCATGCACACATTGATAGTGTATTTTTTTGGACATATTGACATTTTTTTGGACATATTGACATCACCAATATGTGAATGTCTCATAAACGGTGGACATATTAACATGTGTTCACCATGGGTAGTGGGAGCATTATCCAGCAGTTGACATGATATTGTGCTTTCATTTCCTCATCACATGCAATATTTAGTTTTCTTTAGCGGTTAAACAAGATTTGGATTCATGTTCGATGCACTAACTTAAGAGAAGTTTTATTACTATTCGAATAAACTCACTTTAGATATCTTATACTCCTTTGTTATTATAAATAAATCGCTGATAGTTTTTTTTTTTTTGATGAACAATGTTTACTGTGTGATTGTTGAACTTCAGTTGAAATCAATTTCATTATCTGAATATTTTGTGTTATGGAATTTTTGCAGAATGTTTTGCAGGCTCGGTGTCATTATACTCAAGCAGAGGTTGATGGGCAGATTTTCTGCCTGGAAGACGATGCATATGTTA
>CACSLK010020742.1:4994070-5004906 GCA_902706635.1 Striga hermonthica | reverse complement strand
TAATGTTTCAAATATTATGGCATTTAGGTTGGTATTGCTGAAGATACCAGCAGTTCTGTAACTCTTTTAAACATCGTTTTGTATCCATTTTATAATGGAAAATATCGAAATATAGGCTAAAATACCATCTAATACAAAAATACTTTTTTTTTTTAATTACAATTTGAACCCTAGTGTAGACAATTTGATATGCAAAAGAACTCCGATCGATTGTATTCGGTTTGATCTAGAGCTCCTCGATGAGTGGACGCCTTCGGAACTACAAAAAATTTCACACCGAGAGGTTTTTCTGGGAAGACTCTCTGATAATGAAGTTAGCAATGTGAAAAAGATGAAGGGTTGTATGTAAATGTATGTAGAGAATGTAATGTGATCATGGGCATACCTCACTCCTCCATATAAGGAGTTGATACTTTGTTGCCCAAGACTACCTTAGTGGGTTGTCCATTTGACCCGAACTGCCCAATTTTTTTTTTTTTTTTTTTTTTTTTGACCTTATCCACATGTGGCTCTTATACCTTAAGGTTCTTTCTTATGTCTTAGTCTTTCGTATTAGACTGCATAATGGTGCGACTAGCTCGAGGTCGGTTGAGGTAGAATATTGCTTTTTCTGAGCATAAGTGTTGTCATTTCTGGTCTATTACACGACCAACCACGCCTACAAGTCGAATTTCTGTAGGGCCATCCGAGGACCCAAGCTCGACCTGTCGTTGTCCCTTTGAACACCTATCACTCCTTCCGACCTGATACTTCTCGTCGGTGATAGTCTGATAGACCCTCTTGCTGCTCTACTTCAACCACCCGATTTGTTCGACCTGATTGGCCAGATTTTTTTGGGTTTGCTCTTCCGGGTATTGTAACTCATATCACACTTATGGCCTATAGGCTATAGTTTTGTGGGAGGTGTCCACACTGAATTTTATAATTGTGAAAATTTTAGGTGTTGCTTTCAACTAAATTGAAGGTATTAACTAATATAGACATGGCCAAATTTTGTGTCGGGCCCGACAAGCACCGGGTTAAAAATCTACGAACCTAAATTAGCTGATACCTAGGTACGAGTCAGGTACACGACTCGACAAGCCGTGTCGAGTCCATTCTTAAAAAAAAAAAAAAAAATAGTAACCGTTGTTCTTTCCCAGCCAATCCGACAAGTCATATGTTCAAAATGGCCGAACTTGAATCAGCACGACTAAAATCTGGGCCGGTCCCATACCCATTAACCACCGGTTTGACCAAGCCGAGTTCATGCCAGGTCGACGGGCCGAGCAGCTCATGTTCATGTCTAACCTATTTCATTTTTCACTTGGTAATTGGCATTTCAACATTGAATTTTGTTAAAAGTGGCTTTCAATGGCTTTGCCAATAGTTGATGTTAACTTGATATGATGTAAAAATTAAGATCAAATTCACTGTAAACAAATTTACAATTAACCACTTATAACCATCCAAAAAAACTACAAAAAAACATGCCACTAACCATCCACAAAAACTGGAGAAATTAGATAAAAGACTATCAAAAAGGCCTATAAAAAATTAAAAATAGCTGGAGGCAAACATTATAATTTATCACAAATATTCCAATGAGCAAAAGAATCTTCCTGGGTGGAATTATTGCCATTTTAACTGTTACACATATGCCACCTGAACAAGAAGAAGAATTTGCTGTGATTAAAAACATTATGAATGTTAATATTGATATTTATTCAGTTATTACTTAAAGAAAACAATTACCTATTTACATGAATAGCTATAACACATTGTGATCTTTAGACAGAGAACTTTCCCTTGGAGAGGTTAGGAGTCACTTTCAAAGTGATATCGCCATACGGATTTTCTTGACGTGCATCGACTAGTCCATGAGTTTTCAAGACCTGCAAAGTTATAAAAACCGTTCGTGAGCATTCGTTTGTTGAAAAAGTGTGCAAAGCTGCTACTCGTGATACTATTCGAATGTTGTTTAAATTATATGTCATTTAGCACTTACCAAAGTTTCGAAGAACATTCGAGTACAGACTTTTCGAGGCTTGCCTTGAAGAATCTTGTGCAAACTCAGGTCAGGCGATTCGTCTGAAGTTTCAGCAATAGGGGTAACTGATGACTGCCTTTGCAAGTACTGAGCCACAGCTCTACAAGCCAATCGAACGTAAAAGATCTTAATACATATAGATTAAAGGGTGATTACAAATTCACCATTTAGATTCTTTCATTTAACAAATTACCCTGAAATGGCTTTAAAAAAAAAAGTGTGGAAAAAAAGGTAGTAGTGATTCTTAAGCACCAGTTGGTCTTTTCTGTGATTAGCTTAAACTCAGAGGGGTGTATCTAGCATTTCACGAAGATCTTATTATTCTTACCTTGTTCGTGAAGACAATGCGTGCAACTCCGGAGTTCCAAGATACTGTGAAAAGATTCCAACTTCGGGTGTTCCTTGAGATCCTATTCGAGTTAAGTGAAATGAATTTATATTAAAAAAATTTCCACAAGAAATAGTCCACAAAACCAAAATGTGAATCTTGAATATGCCAATATTACCAAGTGGAGAAAAATCGTCTTGTTCGAGAAAACCGAGCTCCTGATCGAGAAAGAAAGGAAGGACACACCATTATCAGACACAATAGCCATAAAAGTACATTAAAAAGCACCAAAATGTGGAGAGATATTATCGTGTGTAAGTATGTATATGCACTTTTACCTTGATGACGGATTTCATTTTATTTTGTTATATGATACTAGTTAAAAAAACAAATGATTTGAACTCTGTAAAATATATAACGAAACATACTCCGGCTGAAGGCACCAGCTCAGGAATGTCAGAAAGGGCCGTGTGCTCGGCTCTGAACCCGATTTCGTCAAATGTGTTGGGAGTTTGCATAATATCCGAATCAAAATTTCGAGACGGGCCCGTGTCCATTTTCTGCAAATGCCTGTCCTCTTCACGTTCCGAGCCCAAGCCCAAATCGGAGTTTTCTGGAGTTAAAAAAAATTTGCCACTCGGAGAAGGAATAGCCGTGGAGAAAGACGGCATATGCCTATCTGGCGAGGGGCATTCGTGATTACGAAGAATTTCGATTTCGATGTGACTATTTGTTTTGTTCATTTCTTGATGGGTTTCTTGTGTGGGGTCAAGTTGAAATCTGCCATGAATTATTATATCTTCTTTATATACAGCTTGCAAATCGTCACAAGCTCCTGAAGAAGAAACAGTAAGCTTTTCATTCATTCAGATGAAAATAGAAAAAACAACATTAGAATACATTAAGGAATGAACAAATGGGAAATAAATACTGACAGACCATTTATGAAGGCCTCGAAATTATTATCTTTCGTTCTTAACCGTAGCATGTTGTTGTATTTCCAGATGGAAAGAGACGATGAAGGGCAGTTCCTCTTAATCCGACAGATATCACTCGTGTGGTTTAGAGCATCTTGGATGAGCCTTATTGATTTAGAAACATAATGAAATAAATGAATAAATTGTTTTAAGCTGCATTGCATATTGTCAAGAAGATCAAAAAGTTTCCTAACTGAAAACAGTACATATATATATGGGGGAAAAAAACGGCAAAAACAAAATGAGAAAACCATACTCGTTGCTCAGTACAGTGACCTCATCAAAAAACTGCTTTCTCTTCAGACTCTTCTTCCTTACTCTCGGTTGTAAAACCACTGGAGTTTGCTGGATTTCCATTACCGGAGTTTGGTGGACTGCAGAAAACAACAAAAAAATTACAATATTTAAAACTTTTGCCAATAATATAGAAGAAAAAGAAAATATGATGACCCACCAAAAGGAGTTGGGGAGTTCAACTGCCCAAGAGAATGCCTTTCATCTTCTTCTTCTTCAGGAAACTTATTACGAGGTGATGAAAATCGAACATCGGTTAACGGCATTTCTTTTGTAGCTGGTGTAAAAGTCTCCTTATCTTTATTTATCTGCTCCTCGAGAAATCTGTCGGGAGCTGCACGATCTGGCAGTATAGGCGAATTGTTGAAACCGAAATCGGGGGCCGCATCACGCATGATTTCAATACTAGGCGACTTTTGAGGAGTTTTGTGCTCAATATTTATATCATCAGCCGATATTTGGTTATTGGAAGAGGGATCATTTAAAAGGACACTACACATAATAAAAAATGCAATTACAATTTGCTTGATATGAAAAATGGCATATTCGAACTTTGATGCGAATGGAAAAATATTTCATACTCTTCGTCCATTGGAGTCGGCCCAGTTTCCAAATTATCTTCCATTTGCAATGTATCCCTCCGAATCTGCTTCAATGGAGAAGGTATTGAAATAGGCAAATAAATAAGCTTTACAAAAAAAGCATGAAATTATTAGAAATAAAAGGGACGTAAATTATGCGCACCTCGTCGAAAGTGATGACAATGTATGGATCTTTTCCAGTTGGAATTTGCTCTGTGACATAAGAATACCAAAAATATATTCAAAATGTAAAAGCCAATTAAATATTTATATAATCTAAGCTATCAACACAATATTAGTAACCTTTCAAAGTTATGTCATCCCAGCTCTTAAAATGAAAATCCTTGCTCCTGAAATTACAAAACTCCTTCAAATCTTCCAAATACATAGCTTGATAAAAAACAATTACAAGTCCGGTTTTGACAAAAAAAATTACATACCAGTCATTATAATGATCATCTAATTCCAACGTGTCGAGATTGAATTTATCTGGCAATGTTACAGCCTGAACCTGTGCATGAGTCGCATCATGTGGAAGATTGACATTAACAGTTGTGTAGACCCTATTAATCATTATTCGTACTTCATTGCAGTCTTCGTAAAGATAGTCAACTTGTTTGGAGTATATTCGCACGACTCCAAGCAAAAGATGGCCAGTTATTCTCAGTGCAATTGGCACTTCAGGGTGCATTATTCGTTCTGCAAAGCAAGTGCAGAAAGATATATATATATATTTTTTTTTTTTGGAAAAAGAAAAAGGTATCAAAATATCATAGTACAATATGGACATACCAAGAGTAGCAACATGGCACTGTGACTAAGTAAATTAGAAAGTCTACATGAAGTGTCAATCATAACTCATAAAAAAAATAACCCTAAATATCTGTCAAATTACATACACGATCTCTTATAATGTGATAAGAACCCTGGAACTTTGTATTTACTTGACAAATATCCCATTTATGATACAATTCATAAGACAGCGATAGTTCATGTGACATCAAGGGATGTAAGTGATTTTGGAAGATGGTTTTTTCGCTCGATTGGACTATAGCTCGAGAGTATATATTGCAAATTAACCTTAAAATTATCAAGGAAACAGCATAAGTTTTCGAGTATATTTTGCAAATTCACCCTTAAAATTATCGAGGAAACACATGGACGTATGGTTTGAAGTTGGCAACCAAGACAGGCAATATAATAACAAAAAAAATGTATATACATAAACCTTTACATGAATGACCAAATATCATTACAGTGACACACCATGAATTACTGATAGGATTAGGCAATATTGATTTGGTTATGACGGGGTACACCTAAAAAACTATAGAAAAAAGGTTGATTACAACCAAATATGCAAGAATATATTAAAGATCACAAACAATTATGTTGATATAAAAAAGGCAATCAAGAATCATATATGACAGATGCAAAACAAACACACCAAGTCCAAGCTTAAGGAAAATTAGAGTAAGCGTAAAGTATCTAAGTTCCATGAATACTGCATTATTGACAAGAACAACATTTTGACTGGTAATCCATATACCTTGTTACTTTTTTCCAGTACAAAGTAAGGATCTTTTGAATAATATTAACATCTTGCCCGTAAGTCATTGAAAGTAAAAGCAAAAGAAACTCATATTTATAGTAAATTCAGAAATCAGATTCATAAAAACTGAAACAAAACAGATGGTGATAACTACACAGGAAGATATTTTTTAACTGAACCCTACGAATCAAGATTCATTCCTTTACTTTCGATTTTACTCAATGAACTATATAAATGAAAGAAAAGAGCGAAACAGTACCACTAGAATCAAAATCACTAGAAAAGAGCAAAAAAGTACCACTATAAAAGAGCAAAAACACGTATGTGTGTCGATTACGCATAAATAACCAACCCAAACAGGCAACATTCCCCAACAAAAATAAGAAAAAAATATCAAGATCTCTAACTTCTCATTTACGCCTGATTTCAATCAACAAACAAAACAAACAAAACAAAATACAAAAACAGCATCATTGGGTCTCCTGATCCTCTCATTACCCGCAAACAAACCAACAATAAACAGAAGTACTCTTCAAATCAAACACGGGCAATTCAAACAAACGCGAATATATGTATCAAAATATTTATTTTCTCATCCATACCCAATATTTTAATCGAACCCCATAAAATCAAGATTCATTTTTTCACATTTAATTCCACTCAACAAACAACAAAAACAAAAAAAAAATAAAAAAATATTACAAAAACAGCACCTCCACTATCCTGATTCTCTCATTACCCCCAAACAACACGAATCGAGAATAAAAAAAACAAACGCTCTATAAATCTAACACGGGAATTACAAATAAACTCTGTGTGTGTGTGTGTGTCGATTGCGTACCAACTGTGGAGGGGACGTTGGTGGATAGGTACTGCGGCTTTCTGAGCTTGTGCTGCAAATGGGCCGCGCACCAAACAGTGCCCAACGGGCCCTTCCTCGCCAAGAACGTGGTCGAGTAAAACATCTTAGTTCTTCTTCTTCTTCTTCTACACTCTTTCTGCTTCTTCTTCTCAAGACTGTTGAGTGTACAAACATTTATACATATATCAGCTGTGTGTGTAAATGAGTGTGAGAGACGCAGAGAGGTCGAGGGGTAGGATGGGGTTTTAGGGGATGAGCGGGAAAAGGAAAGAGGCGCGAATGTAGAAAAAATTGAGGCGATTTCCCTTACTGATTTACTAATTAGGCTCATATTTTGGTAATATTTACGACAGTGCCACCGGATTTCGTGGCGGCTTCCTCAGTACGTTACGTTTGAGGCGTCGCACGTGGGAACGGGGAGTGAGAACGTGCTGGAGACTGGACTTGCAAGTTGCAAGCAGGCCTGGCTCAACGTCCGGCCCGCTAGTTATGGGCCCAACTAAGCAGGTTATCGGGGAATAATTGACACCCCTTATCCCTTTGTTAAAGACAATTTACATAACTACTTTACCTCATTATTTAGATAAAATGAGTCCTTCTGTTTTCAATTATACTCTTTTTTTTAACGCTTTAAAGTTTTAAAAAATATGACTTTTTATTTTTTATTTTAATTTTTGTAATCGCACATCTTTTGATTATATCTGATTTATCTTGACAGTTTTTGGGGAATACATCACTTCTCTTCAGATTCTATTAATTTGTTTGTTGTGTTCTTCAATTTTCTTATTTTTATCGATCGTTTATTTTTTCTTCTTCAATCTTCATTTTATTTTTATGGTTAGAACAAGAAATTCATCCCAAAAAATTGTATTGCTATGGAAAGATCTAAGAAACGTCGAAAACTCCTTGAGAAACTATTTGCCAAATACAAAAGCTCGAGGAGCAAATAGAGTGGGATCCGAACTCCCCACAAATGAAGAAAACCTTAGCCCGAGGCTTCTCATAGTCAGAAGCGTTTGAAGATGGCGGCGACCTCGTAGGTGTGCGACCTCAAAAGCTTCTAATTGGCCATTCAAATAGGAAAAGGTGCATATCTTCATTATTACATATTTTATTGCTTTTTTTTTTCTCCCATTTATTTGGTTTGATTTTTTTTTGGGTTTTATTTTTTATTTGTTTTTGAGTGCAGATTGGTGTGCCCATGAAAATGGTATGTGAGAATGGAGTTTAGATAGCTTTTAATATTATTATCATCTTGTTGATTTTTATTTTTTTATTATTTATGTTTGTGGATTAGTCATTGATTATAGGGTTTCATGTTATTAGTTGTATGTGGAAAAGGAGAACTTATTTTACTTAACGAAAAATTGATTGTACTTTTGTTTATTCTCTTTTGTTTTTATATTTTTTTTTATTAAATTGTGTAATCTGACAATAGCTTCAATTCTAAATATTGTTATTTTTATGTTGTTTCATAGGTGTTATGGTTTTTTTTTTTTTTTTTTTTTTTTTTTTTTTTTTTTTTTTTGTATTGTTGCACAAAGAATTGGTATTTTTTTATTTCTTATTTTTCTCTTGTTGATATATATGATTTACAGACATAGTAAGATGTGATTTTTGTTTTTCTGATTTGAAATAAATTTTGTATGTACATTTTCTTATAAGAGAGGAAAGATAGGATGAGAGAGAGTGGTTGGTTATTAGTTTATCTTTTGAATTAATAATTCTTTTTCCCTGTCTATTTTTGTCTAATGTTTGGAGTAAATTGAGTATTGTGTATGACTTGCAGTTGTGTTTGTAAATTCATTGTTAAAAAAGAGCAGTTATAAATTTTTCCCCGTTATCGGGCCTAGTTTGTGGAACCGAAAGGGTTTGGCGAATTTTTTTTAACTACCACAAGAATATAAATATATTTTGTAAATATACGAGCTGTTATATTTTATTAGCATCTATATCTACATAAAAAGGTTTGTTATTTTTAAATAGCAACTATTTCGTTAAAGAAAATCTATTTACTATTTTGGGAAATTTATTTAACAATTTATGGTATATATGAAATGATCACTTATGGAAATTATGGCTCATTATTTAAGAAAATGATTAAGCCATATTTTAAGATACTTTAATCACATAAATCATGTAAATTAATTAATATATGGTATAAAATGGCCGATTTTTTTTTTTTTTTGTATTGATGGTTATTGTAACGCAAAATTTCGTATTATTAAATTAATAAACACGAGAACTTCGTACAAATGGATTTTCAACGGATCAAAAGAAATAAAGTGGATTACAAATCTCTATTATTCCTCTGATTAATTTCTTCAAGAACAATATTCAAATGGATATGAGACTTTTGGAGACGAATCTTCAGTTTGATCCCCGCCGGTCTTGAATATGAATTTAAATAACGTTTCTTCGAGGGCTTGATAGCTTGATCTCGAATCGAACGTCGTGATTTCCCAAGAACGTGAATAACACGAATCCTTGGTCTTCGCCGCAAAGTTGATTTTGATCTTCTCTACACCGATCTTGACTTGAATAACGTAATTCGGAGGCTTGTCAGCTTGTTTCCGGATTAAACGTCGATTTTGGGCTTGAATGCGCTTGAATCTTCCTTCGGGTCTTCAAGAACGCCTTTGAATCTTCAAAACACTTGAACTTTAACAACGCAATTCGGAGGCTTGGCAGCTTGTTTCCGGATTGAACGTCGGTTTTGGGCTTGAACGTACTTGAATCTTCCTTCGAATCTTCAAGAACGCCTTTGGATCTTCAAGAACACTTGAATCTTGTGGAGAGAATTCTCTAGAGCTCTTGAACTTGAATATGACTTGTGGACTTGAATATGAATTGTGTTTTTTTTCCACCTTAGGGAGAGCCCTATTTATAGGTGTTGGGAGAGAGAGTCTTGGAAAAGAAGACTTCAATTTGATTGGTCCATAATTTCCAATATTTATCTCTTAATAATTATTTAAAGAGATAATTAGGAGAGAGAGTCTTGAAAAAGAAGACTGCAATTTGATTGGTCCATGAATTTTCATTTATTTATCTCTTTAATAATTATTAAAAGAAATAAATATTTATTTTACTCTCCAAGAAAATGACATGTGGCATTCTTTAATTGGCCTTCAAAATATACATGTGGCATTCTTTAATTGACCAACAATATATATTAAATAATCGATTAATTAACTATTTAATTTAGGAATGAAAATTTTGATTAATTTCCCAAATAAAATAGAAAATTATCAAATTGACAATGACATGGAATTTGACACTTGTCGCCATTTTATTGGCTCAAAATTTAATTGCCTACAAATGCCCCCTCGAGACTTGTTCACGGACGACGCGTCTTGGAGTGAATAAGTCGCGAATTTCTTTGACTTGGGCCTTGATGACAATGATAAGGACTTACGAAATTTAATAGGGCCCAATATTCCTTAAATGGATGATCCATCATCATACCCTTAATTTTGTTTGGACATAATTGAGACTTGGCCCACATGAAACAATCAAGCTTCAAACCCTCATCCAAAACTACATCAGCCCATTCATTTTATTAGGCCCAAGAAATGAATAAATTAACCCCATGTTGAGTTTTCATTCCAATTCAAGCACCACTCTTTTAATATGGGCCCACAACATAGATTTGCATACCACGAGCCCATGAAGAAATCACAAGTCTCATGATTTCAGTAGCCCATCTCAATAATCCTAACCCCAAACGTATTATTCTTCAACAAGGCCTTTAAAAATAAAACCATAAGCAGAAACAAAAACAATCCTTTGCAACACTTCAAATTAGATGTGATATCCTTTTCCTAGTATAACTATGCCATCGACAGTTCGTGCAGAGTCCTCCTGCTATCGGTTTTCTGTGCAACAAAGCTTCTAGAATATAAATTTTATAACAGGACTCTTAAATTATTTTCCCAATCAAACTCGAACTCTTCTCGTTTTCTTAAGATTTCACGCTGTCTGACTCTCCTCCACAGCTATAAAAAGGCTCCATCTGTTCTTAGTTTCTCATGTTAGAAGGCCGGAGAGCAGGTACGTTTTAGGCTTTAGCTGAATACTCCATCTTTCCTTCTTATATCCTTCCCTTGCTTCAAGAGCCGTGAATTTGCTGAGGCTATATTTATCCATGCTTTTTTTTTGCTATGAACTGCTGCTGCTGATGTTTTTTTTTTTTTTTTTTTTTTTTTTTTTTTTT
>CACSLK010020742.1:4973643-4992523 GCA_902706635.1 Striga hermonthica | reverse complement strand
TGCGGGCGGCGGGAAGACGAAAGCCGATTGGCACGCGTTTTATTTATTTTATTTTAGTGTTTTATTGTTGTCTTTTGTAGTTTTGTTATTATATTTTTTTTTTTTATTTTTTTTTTACACTTAGTATTGGATAATAAAATATGGGTCCGGTCCGAGTCACGGGGTTTTATGTTGGATCTATGTCTCGTACCTTTTCCTTTTTTTTTTTTCGGTTTGAATTATATGAAAACGTATTTTTATTCTAAATTAATGTCATTTTATAAGAAAATGTGATTAATGTAATATAATCTAACACAATAAATACTTTGGATAATATATCAATCAAGCTATGTTGTGGACCGAAAGTTTTCATATCGCTCGCGCGAACGCAGTAAACGATGATAAGTTAGGTTCGTCTCTAATCAAACAGTGACGCGCTTTAAGTCCATAAGTTTAACAGACAAACTTCAAAAGTTTTAACAAAACAAATTTAAATTTTATGCATGGACAATACCTATTGTGAGGAGAGCATATTTATAATCTGACAATATTTATAATATATTCACAACACGTTACGCTAGTTTGTAAATAAATTTGAACTTAGAGCTAATAGTTTGTAGCTCAATGCTAAAAAGTTAGATTATATATAACAAATATGTTAGGAAAAATAAATTGATAAGTCAGATGAAATAAAAAATTCAACAAACTTTTTTGAAAAACTATTTAATAAAGCTTATGAAATAAACTATTTTACAAAAGTTCGTGCTACCAAGTCAGATTTATTTGGATGTAAAATAAATTATAAGTTAATTAAATAAACTATAAGATAGTTTATAATATTTACCAAATGCACCTTTATGTTAGGAAATTTTTAATAACAAAAATGGTAAGTATAACAAATTCGGGTAGCCCTTACCAAACAATGGGATTTATAAAATTCTACACGACTTAACATTAGCAAATAATTGCATGTGCTGTTGCTACTTTATTTCATTTTTCTTCTCCTAAAAATTGAGCTCATCAACTTGGCCATTATATTCGGAGTTTGTTTCTATATTTATTCCTTTTACAACATTGGCATGTGTATATGAATGTGCAAAATCCACACAAATTCGTATATTATTATCTCAACAAATTAAATAGCCCCAAAAAATAAAAAATAAAAAAAAAATAAAAATCTTGATTCCAAATTACAATGTGTATTTCAGTTTTAAATGTCACTTATAAGTTCCATAAATATCCCATGTTACAACTAATTTTATGAGTTGTTCGGTAAAATTAGTTGATAGTTAATAAGTTAGCTTATAACTTATCAGTAATTTTCGAGCTTATAACTTATAATTTTTAATTTATAGCTAAAAAACTAGCTTAAATGATAAAAGTGTTTGGTATAATTAGCTGATAAGTTTGCTGAAACAAAAATTTCAACGGGTTTATTTGAAAAGTTACCAAAATAAACTTATAAGATAAACTCGAGTTTTTTAGAAAAACTCATCCTACCGAACAAAATTTATTTAAATACATAAAACTTATAAGCTAACTAAATAACCTGTAAAGTAGCTTCTTGTTTAAATATTTAATTAAAAAAAAAAAATATGAGTTACTTGTTGAAATTGTAAAGGTTGATTTTTAGTCAAAGGCTTGTAATAACAAAATTATATGGGGATGGGATGATAGATATAGGAGTGTGTGGGACAAGGAGCCTTTGTCCTGTGTTGTTTAAAATTTAAAATAAACACAGCTGTTCATTTATCTATATAAAACCTCATAAATAAAATCTAATTAATAAAATCTCATTTATTTTCCCTCCAAAAGAAGTTACAAAATTTATCATTCATGTTTTGCATTTCACATTAATACACCATATTAAGTGTAATCATGTAAAAAAATTAATAGCAATAACTATAATAATATAATAGCAAAAAAATAGCATTAACTACTATAATAATAATAATAATAATAATAATAATAATAATAATAATAATATCTTGAAACAATAGAAATGTTTATACTTATGTAATTTATATTTAATTTAAATTATTATGAGTTAGTAATAGCATTAACTATTATATAATATAATAGCAAAAAAATACATGATTACACATCATAGGGTTAATAATATGAAATACAAAATATGATTGACAAATTTTGTAACTTCTTTTGGAGAGAAAATAAATGAGGTTTTAAAAATACATGATTACACTTAGTTAGGTTTTATGAATTATATTATCATTATTATTATTATTATTATTTTAAACTGTATTTCATAAAATAATTTTCTTAAAAAAATTAGTAAATCATTTTATAATACAATAATTTTCTTAAAAAAAATAATTTTAATAGTACGGTAAAAAAAACTTTAAAAACTTATAAACAATTGTCGTTGTAATAATAATAATAATAATAATAATAATAATAATAATAATAATAATAATAAAGTTTTCAAGTAAATTATTTGACCATGATCCCTCCAAAGTATAAAAGTTACATTACCCAATTTTTTTTTTTTTTAATCAATATAGTGATTTATATGTAACTCAAATAATTTATGTCACTATTATTTTATTTTTACTAATGATTAAATCTTGAAAATGTCGTATGTCCATTATCTAGACTTTTAATATAAATTCACATATCTTGAAAATGTACATGTTTATTATCTATAATTTTAATATTAAATTCATACATGTTACTTATAATATTTTATGTATATCTGTGCATGTGCACAGGATGAATACTAGTTTTATTAAAGAAAAACAAAGAGACGAACATTTTTTTTTAATAAAATAAAGGATTTTTTAAGTATATTAATAATAATTTAAGGTTACTCAACCTTTTCTGTATTGCGACAGCTGTGTTATTTACTTATTTTATTATAATTAATATACTTCAAATTTGACCCAAATTATTAGCACTGTTGAACTATATTAATTTCTAGATGATTATTCATTAGTTCTATTTATAAAAAGACACATTAAAAACAATGGAGATTTTACGGTTCCGTTACGGAATCATTCCGTCGAGATTTGTAACCGTTAAATCAACTATCCATGATGGTTACATGATGGTCTAACAGTTATAAATCCCGACGGAATGGTTCCGTAACGGAACCGTAGCATTTTCCTAAAAACAAAGTCATGTACTGATTCATCCTCCTTTTGTTTTTCAATGTTTGTTATTAAAATTTTAATTTTCTAGGTTAGTTTTTATTAAGTTAAACACATTGTAACTTTTAATCGAAGTGCTATTATATTTGCAGATAACATGAAAAATATCTTCTTCTTTTTTTTTTTTAATAAATAATAAAAACAGTAGGTAATTGTTTTAATTGCAATTGATGTATGTAAAAAAAAATAATAAAAAAAAAAAAATATCGCAATTGATGCAAAAATTGAATCCTCCAAGCTGGCTTCCAACTGGCAGCAACGGAGTACAAGCTGACAGTCTGTCTGACGTGGCAGATAGAGACTAGTCAAAATTTAATTCCTATAAAAAGGAAATGCCACGTAGGCCCGCTTCTATGAATATGGTGATGTTTGTGTTTTTTTTTTTAAGAATCCTTTGCTTGTGTTGTTTATGAGAAAGGACATACAAAATATGAAATTCAAGGTCCTAATGACATTTTTGCTTCTTATAAATCTATATATATATAAAAAGATTTACCATTTTTCAAAAATGGCAGGTCAATTTTTGGTCAAATCTTTTTCTTCATTAATTGTTTACTATTAATGGCAACTTCTTTTCCCTTTTTCTTTTTTTCACGTTCAACTATTAAATACCTACAAAATGCAGGAGATTTTCAGTAATTAATTTTGTATAAACATTCCCAGAAAATGCGGCTCAATTCATTAATCATTTTGTCATGAAATCAAGGAGCGTTTTGTAATTTAATTTTTAATCATATATGGAATTCTAAAATTAAACGTGCTTTGTAATCAACTATAATTTTTATAACCTTCTTTTTTTTATGTTTAATTAAATTTAAAATTATATTGTTTCCAAGTTTTGGGATTCTTTTTTTCAATTTTTGGCGTGTTTTTTTTTATTGTGAAAATTTCTACCTATCAGTTATTATAAGATGTAGTGGTTGGAAACAAATCCAACTTATATGAAATTATAAAATTAAACATATCAGTTATTATATGTAGATCAATAATTTATATGTTTAGTTAAATACTAATTACACGGTTTCCAACTCTTGGGACTCTTTATTGTTTTCAGATTTTAATAATGTATATATTCTTATAAATGCGGTTCTTCTAAAGTCATTCTCATCTACAGATTTGCAAAATCGTTTTTCATCCGACTTTACCCAAATTCTACTTGCATTATCGAAAAAAAAACGGCCATCGGCACTGAAATCTCGAATAATATATTAGAGCAAGCTCCTTGCTTGCGGAAATTTATGATTTGTCAACGCATTTATCCTGAAAATTTAATTTAGAAAATCACCTTTTTCTAATTGTTGTGCACATGTCCAATAAAAATATATTTAGCATTATTATATTCTTTGTATTTTTTACATTTATATTGTACATGTTAAAATCTAAATGCATATTTATCATCAAATCCTATGAGATTATGTCCAATGATGACTAATATGATATATCTAATGATAAAAATAAAAAATAAACCAACTTTGAACAAATTAAGATAGATAGCCTATTCATAAACAATTAATTAAAATCAAACAAACCAATTTTGTGTCGAACCTGAAACATTGCAACTATTATTTTCAAAAAAAAAAAAAAATATAGAAATTATTAAGAAAAAATTTACGTTTATTTACAGTCTTATTTTGATTTATTTGATGGTCAACCTAATAATTGTTGTATGTAATTTTTTGTTTTATTTGGTGAAAATGGTGAAATACTATAGAATATGAAAAAGGGAGAGGGGAGTAAAATTAGAGAGAATTATTAAATTATGTTTTTATCTATAAATTATTTAACTCACTATTAAGGAAGTTACATGATTTAAATTAAAAATATACTTTATTAGTATAGCTAGGAATGTAAAATAACTATCTTCATAAAATATGAATGAAAAAGTTAAACTTGGAATAAAATATAATTTATAGTATAGTTGGAAATTAGAAAAGTTGTCCAAGCTTGGGACAATTTTTTTGGCGACCCAGTTGAGTGAGGCCCAATTTCTGCAACCCTTTGTGCAGCCCGCGTCCGGGCCGAGTCGGCCTGTGCTCCTCACAACGAGTTACCCAATAATCAAACTCATATGTTGTATACAAAGAGGTTTTTAATAATATAAGATTTTTTAGTGACGAACATTTTATGATGAATAATGTTCGTATGTATTAAACTCTCATATATCCTAATGCATGTTAAATTATAATATTCTCCAAATTTATATACCCGTGCTTCGTACGGGATACGCACTAGTATTAATAAAAATATACAATTAAATATTGATAAGGCTAACTATATAGGAGGACAATTCACTTGGGTTGTGAACCAGTCAGTTGATTGTTCCATAGCGGTAGAATAAAATCGGTACTTGCCAGCAAATCAGCCAAAAACCGGTCAGAATTTTTCGGTCAACTCGATTTGAACCGATCTTTTTTTTTTAAATAATATATTTACTATATTTTTTTATGTCGGTAAAGATGCGTTCAGAGCGAATGAGAATGAGGACGAATAAAAAATGATTCAATTTCAGTAGAAATAAAAAATATAAATTTAACATAATGAATATATATAAGTTATTATTAGTTAGTTTTTGTATTTAAATTTTTTAATTTGGCTAAATACTTAATTAAAAAAGTTGTTATATATATTTTTTAATATATATCATATTATATATGTTTAAACATATTAATAAATGAAATATCAGTTCAATTACTGATCGGATCAGTGAACTGTTGAATTTAATCCTAAGACTTAAATTTGCATGATTTTCGAGAACATTATAAGTTAGATCACGAGCAAGCATGGCAAAAATATAATCAAGTTAAAATATCACAAAAGTTAGAAGTAAAAACCCTATGAATGCAATATTTTTCTTACAACTCGGTCAATATTTTGTCAACAGGTCATTAATTACATCAAATATGACATTTATAAGTCAAAATTAATGGAGTGCTTGAATTATCGTAACATTTACTCTGTCTCTTAATTATAACAATTAACATGTGATTATACACCAGTCTTGGCCACTTTCGCGGCGGAAGGCCCTTTGGGATACAAGTTCTTTCGGGATCCACCGGAGGGTATTTGTTATTGGTTATATCATGATCTAATTGGTGTGACCTATCCACGAACCTTTTGCAATTTAGCTTTCTAGGCGTGTAGCCTCATCTACTGTACCAAAAAAAAAAAAATGTGATTATACAAACCCATCATGCAGACAATGAGTTGACTTTTTTATGGTCTTGACCAAAGCCTACATGCCTCGTAATTAAACATGCATAATGCAATGGAACCAACATATCCGGGCTAGATTTGATTGTAAAAAATGGGGTAACATTATAAAAAAACATATATCTAATTTAATCAATCAAAGTTTGAAATTATAGTTCATTTTGTAAATTATAACATTGACTTTAGCTGTGCACATGTTGCCAATTTAATTTTGTGTAAATTGAAATGTCAACATTCATATTTAGGTTAAAATTAGGCAAAATTGCATATAAAAGCACCACCTTTTATGTTTTTGCAATTTAATCACCACCTTTGTAATTTAGCAATTTAATACACAACTTTACTTATTTCTTGCAATTCGAATCACAGGGCCCAATTTCGGGCTTGTTATGGTGACGTGGCATTTTGTGGTGACGTGGCGTTTCCACGTGTCAATGACGGGGCATCTTTGGGCTGACGTGGCAGTCTATGTCAATTGAAAAAAATATATATATTTTGTAGAAAGGGGGGTATGAACCCTGGTCTCCATGGGAGAAAAGTAACTATGCTACCAACTCACATATCAATGTTAGTTTACATATTCAATAACAATTTATATATATAGGAATTACGTATGAATAAATTATATTAAAATATAAAATTAATTATAATAAATTAATTAAATATAAAATTATAATAAATTAAATTAAATTAAATAAAAATAAAATAAATGAAGATAATTAAAATATCGAATTTTATTAATTCATATTTTGTGTTAGAGTAAACCATATTAATAATATCTATATATATATAAAAAGATTTACCATTTTTCAAAAATAGCAGTCAAATTTTGGTCAAAATCATTTTGCATTAATTACATTACATTCTTAGTAACTTTTCTTTTTTTTTTTTTTTATAAAAAAATGGCAGCATTAAATGCTACCCATTAATTAAGGATTTTGTTATTTTGGTTTTCAACAAAACCATGAATGTTGCCTATTATTTCGGGCTGATGTTTTATTTTTAAAAATCATGTTTAATAAAGGAAAACTATATATTACCCTAAATTGCTGGATAATTAAATTATCTTGCTTTGCGTCTTTACTTGCTTAATAAATTAATTAGTGTTGATTTAATACTCAATTGGTCAAATATTTTTTTTATTTCAAATTAAGAAATAAATATATATAACCGATAAAAAAAAGAATTAAATATGTATAGATAATATATTAATTATTTTACAAGCTAGCCCTACTACACAAGTGAAAAATATATGATAACCCTATTGATTTTTAGACTTAAACGAACAGAGTCGTCTGAAAATAATTTATTTAATATTTATGTGCCGTGCATTGCACGGGGTACGTACTAGTTTAATAAATAAGATTTTCATTATTTATTATTTAATAATCAGTTATTTTGTTTATTATTTATTATTATATTTTGTTTATTTTTTTATTTTAATAAATATAACTTATTATGAAATAATAAATAAAAATAAATAAAAATCTTAAATAAATATAATAAATTAAAAATATAATTTAAGTAAATAAAATGTTAAATAATCGTAAATGAATAATAAAACAAAAAGTGTTATTTTATATAAAATAATAAAATATTTAAAAACTTAAATGAAATAATAATTTATTATATAATAATAAGTTATTATATTTATTATAAATTTATTTTAAATAAATAAATAAAAATATTAAATGAATATAATATTGATAATATGATTCACTCTAACACAAAATATGAATTCGAAAAAATATATTTTAATTTCTTAATATATTATTTTTAATTCAATTTTATATAATTTTATTTAATATAATTAAATTATTTTTTTAGATTTAATTTGATTTCTCCATACATAATGTAATGTGTATATATATATAAAGGGTTATCACATTTAACAACTAAGTTGGACTGGTGTGGTGGTAGCTAAGGCTACCCTTCAACCCCTTCAACCCAGGATCGAATCCCAGAGCGTGCAACATAATTTTTTTTTTAATTGACACATGGGTCGCCATGTCAGCCCACAAATGTCACGTCATTGACACGTGGAAACACCACATCATCACAAAAATGCCATATCAGCAGAACGGGCCTCCACGTCACCAGAACAGGCCCAAAATTGGGCCCTGTGATTCGAATTGCAAAAAATACTTAAAGTGGTGTATTAAATTGCTAAATTGCAAAGGTGGTGATTCAATTGCAAAAACATGAAAGGTGGTGCTTTTATATGCAATTTAGCCTTAAAATTATATATTTAAAAAAGTGTGACCCCCTAATAATTAAATGGTTTTAAAAAACATCAATTTCAAATGAAATTGTGCATATCCGTTAAAACGAAAATTGTCGATCTAGGCTATGATTAGTGGACAAATAAACTATTTATATTTTATTTGGTTAGCTTACATGTTTTCTGTATTGAAATAAATTTCGTTTGGCATGACGTATATTTTTAAAAAGTCTGAGCTTATCTCATAAGATTATTTTGGTAGCTTTTAGAATAAGCTCGTTGAAATTTTTATTTCAGCTAGTTTCATCAAACACTTTTGTCATATAAGTTAACTTTTCAGCTATAAATTATACATTTGAAATTACTAATAATTTATAAACTAGTTTATCATCTATTTTTACTAAACATAGACTAGTTATGTTGACCTATTAGAGAAGACCCTCCACACATGTCATAATTTCAATATTTTGAATCAATAACAAGCAATTAAATTGTACAAATGCAACTTGGATGAGATGAATTGGGTCTCTTCCAGCTTAACCAGTGGTCTCGAGTTCGAGTCCTGGGAATGCAGCAGTGTTAAAACTCTTGAGGGAGAGTTTTGCCGCCCTTGTGGTCCTACCCGGCTCGATTCTGGATTAATCGGTTCCCCTGTGGATCCGAAAAACGAAAAGTCCTTGTACCAAAAAAAAAAAAAAAATATTGTACAAATGTGTGTGTAAGTGTGATCCGCCATTAGACGATTCGATCGATTAACATTTGTACAAAAAATGCATAGATGTACTATGAAATATCATACCATTGCTTATATTATGTTTTAAGATATGGTATTTTGTAATAAATACACAAATATGTTGAAAAAGTACGATTACCTAACTGTTAATCTATTTAACAGTGATCTCACTAATTAAATGTTAGGAGATAAAAACAATTATTTACTGATCCTTAATTAGAACATTGATGCAGATTTTGTAAAACAAAGCAAAAAAAAAAAAAAAAAAAAAAAAAAAAAAAAAAAAAAAAACATATATAAGTATTCAAACATTTGAAATAATCAACCCCAATAGAAGAAAACCATCAGAACTCACCAAATCCCTAAAAAAAAAATAATAATAGTAATAATAAAAATAAAAAAAAATAAATCAACTTAAACCCACATTTGTTTCTAGTACTTTCTAGGTTTGACAACATTACCGACCTCATATTTTAGCTCCGCGTTTTTACCACTTAAATGGGTTCAATTATTCTCAGCTCATGCGTTGAATTCTACCTCTACGGGTAAATGACTATAATCAAAATTCAAAATCAAGCTTTGACTTTTCGAGTTCGAGTCTTTATCTAGTCAAGAAAAATATATAAAAATTCAAATTTAATTTTCGTTCCTTAAAAATTTTTACGAGTCGAGCCAAACTTGTGAACAACTTGTTTCGTTTTACAACTGTATTCACTTATCTTATGTTTTTTCTTTTATTGATTTATTGGTTGCTATTTACTAACAACAATTCGTTTAAAGCCAAATAATAGATAATGCTCCCCTATCCACGGTGGACACATGTTAATACGTCCACCGTTTACGTGGCATGCACACATTGGTGATGTTAATATGTTCAAAAAAATACATTACTGATGTGTGCATGCCACATAAGCGTCACATAGAGAGCATACTCGTCAAATAGTTAGACATAGTTTATTGGTTTTCCATTAATTAATTGATTTGAATGTATGTTTCAATGTTATAATAATTATATATCTGCATAATACAGTGTAAATTTAAAACACAAAATACTGTGCTATCATTTATTTTGTGTTTGAAAATGTGACATTTTAATATATAATAAGCATGCGTATTTATTGAAAAGTATGACTGTTTAACTATTAAACAGATTAAGAGAAATCCTGCTATTTATTACTTTTGCTACTCTTAAAATATACATACTGACTAGAAAATGCACAAAATATTCCACTTATAAGTAACATAGTTTAATATTATAATACTCATATTCATTATGGTAAATTATTAATTTTCTTTTTCATATAAATTTTTGTTGATTTGTATATAAGATTTGATAAATTACTAACTAGCTTACTTATTTCTTGAATTTGAAAAAAATCGTGTACGGATATTGTAATTGTTTTTGTCAAAGAAGTAATTGATAAATGACTTATTATTTTATTTTAATGACACATATTAGAATAATTTGCTTACACCCATTTTATATTTATATTTCAGCACAAAAAATTCATATACAATTTTACTCATATAAAAAAATATCATTGTATATAAAACAAAATGTTATTATATATTCATAACAATATATTTAAAAACATCAGGGTTGTCCTTATATATATGTGTTGCAGTTTGAGCGATTCTTTATATAATAGATTTTATTTATATAAAGATTGTATAATACCAAATATTATTGATACGTAATATTATTATCCCCCCTATATATTGATACAGAATGCGCTGAGCCTACGTGGCTGCTTTTGGTGCTTCGGAATCTTATGTGGCAAAATTACATGCTTCGTTATTAGGCTTGGGTAAATTTTAATTTAATTCCAAACCAAATATAATTAGGTTCGGATTACCATAAATATGTTGATTATTTATGGTCATGTTACATGTATTAATTGTAGTTTAATATCATTCCTTATTATAACTATTGAATTGTATATATATTTTAAAAGTTAATAACTTTTGTATTTTTTATCAGTTTTGCATATGTAATATATCAAATTAATCTTCTTTTGATAACCTTCGGTTTAACATCTATTTTGTATGTATAAAAAAAATAATTTATATTTATCTTTATAACAATAACAAAATTATTTTTAATATCAATTAGAAAAATAAAATTATTTATCAACTAATATATTTATATTTCAAGTAGTTATATGATATAAGTTATAAAAACTAATATAATATAACACATGTAAGTCATAAGTAACACATATCATTTTAAAATATATAGTAATATATTTTTTTTTGTAAAAAAATAAACTAAATTTAATATAATTTTCTCATTAATTTTAAAATTTAAGAATAATTTTTTAACAAGCACCCGTGTATTATACGGGTATTGTACTAGTATAATATGAATTAGAAAATATACATATTGCAACATAAATCTCATGCAACACATAATATTAAATTATGTAGATTAATTAAAAATTATATAATGCACAGAGTGACATTCTAAATAAAATTAAACAATGGTATTTTATTCACAACGGAACAAAACAAAGTTGCCAAACCCAAAAGGCCCAAAACAGGAATTTCACACGGACTCCAAAACACTCTATCAAATCCAGTTAAGCAACAACCTTCACAATTCCAGTTTCCCGCCCGTCTAAATGCCGCTCAAACTTCAAACAAATTCAAATATTTACATTAATAAAAGCCCTAAAACCCTATTCACATTTTCCCAAAGCCCCGCCACTTCCTCTTCCTCCCACACCACACTGCCCCCACATACACCTCTGATATCATCTAGCAAAATGGGGAGAAAAAGGAAGAGCACATCGGCCGCCAAAAGCGACGCTGCGGCGTCGCCGGAGGACAGCCGGCGGACAAGAAAGCGGACCTCGTTGGAGTCAGGCGGAGATTTCGTGGAGGACGACGTCGCTGAGGAAGTCTCCGGCGGCGGCGACGTCGAGAGCGGTTCCGCATCTGGTGGCGAGCTGGTGGGCGAGGCGGCGGAGGAGTTGCGGGTCCCGGTTCGGAGGGTTGCCCGGAACGAAGATGCGGAGGGAGATGTCCGGTTTTTGGGCGAACCCGTTGCTGAAGAGGAGGCCAGGGCTCGGTGGCCCAACCGGTATCAGGCAGGGCAAGCGTTGGATGATGTGAGATTCTTTCTCCCTCTTTCTCTCTATCTCAATCACACACAACTACACACACTCCCAGATGCATTGGTCCTTCAAATTTGTCGTTTTATAGCATAAAATGGCTTGAGCGGGTCTGAAAAGTGGATTATGAACAAGTTGTTTGCCTACACGTGAATTTGTGTGGTTGTCTAATTAGCTTCCCGTGAGTGGATGCCATGAATAGCTACTGAAATAGTGGCGATGGGCTAACTTTTGAACGGACATGTGATTTTCAAGTTAGGTTTATGATGGAATAGTTGATAAAAATCTAATCTTTATCAGCATCTTGTTACTAATTTCGATGTGTATGGGTTTCTAGTGGGGTATAGTTGGAGCACAAATTAAAAACTTGGCATTATTTTAGTTGTGACTGCTAATGTAGCTCCAGATATGACAGCAAATGTCATTAGCTACAGAAAAAAAGTTTACCAACAACTATTAACACTTTAACTTATGTGTTAATTGAATCAAATAATAAGGATTAGTAAGATAATTTGGTTATGTAGCAATTTAATGGTTATACATACATACATATATATATATATTTAAATGGAAGTCTTAAAAAAAATTATCAAAACCATTTAAGGTTGAATGTAAAATAGATTCCAAAGTTGAAATATTAAAAAATAAGAGTTTTTATAATTTGAGTTTAAGTAGCTCTAAAGTTGGTTAGAATTGAAAATGAACAACGAGGATGTAGACACTTAACTATGTTAGTCCGCGACTATTGGTTCGTTATGACCCACAAAGACAATGTCCACTGCACCACGCAGAGCTTATCGTGGCCTTAGATGATAGGATCTCTCGTTGTCGTTGGTAGTCGAAGTGTTTTCTCTCCTATTTTTACATTAAATCAATTTAATTATTTTATTTTAAATATTATTTTAATATACTCACTAACAATTAATTAATTATACCACGTTCTCAAAATTAACCAAATTAAAAAAAAAATCAAACAAAACCAAAAATTTTATATCCAAGCATCTACTAAATAACATTACTAACAAATTAAAATAATAAACAATAAATAAAAAGAATAAATAACTAAATTAAAGATCACAAATATCTTGTTTGTCCTTATCCCATCAAGCACGTAAAGAATTTGTTAAACCTCTCAATTTAATTTGCTGGTTTTTAAAATTTGTTGATTGAACCAACCTTTTATGTGAATGTGACATAAACATCCATGATGAAAGTAAAGGATTAAAAGAATAAAATATAAAATTTATTTAATGTAAGTGGTAATCAAATGCTTAAAACTTTCTAGTGGAAGGGTGCCAGCAAAGAAGTAATCTTGCCAAATAGGATTGGATATTGATAATTTAGAAAAATAAATTATTAAAATGCAAAAAGAAGTTAAAGAGTGAAAAATTATTTTGTTAGAGAAACAAACTATTTTTAAGATTGTAAATGCATATGATGTAATGATTAAATTGACGTGATAGAAATGTAGTAAACATAAATTCTATAGAGCCATCGGATGGTTCCCTTATGGAGCCATCCATACTTTATGTACTGACGCATGTCTAATGTGTATTTATTGTAGGACACGTGTCAATACACCATTTGTGAATAACTGTGGTTGGCTCCATAGCAAAACCGGTGTAGTAAAATTTGTTTAAAAATGTGAAGTAATTAATTTTTTTACTTAATTGTATTAATAAAGCTGAGGAGAAAAAATTGGAGAATATGATTAGTAACTTCTTCAAATTATGTGATTGCCTATTGTAGTTTTGTGGTGAAAAAATTATTTGACAAGACTAAATCAATAATATCAAATCGTTCTTAAAAATTATTTAACCGGCATAATTATAACAAAGTAATAGTAATTACACAAGAAAAATAAGAGTGATAAACATAACATTTGTGGTGATTAGATATAATTTTGTTCTCGATTTTGTTTGGTCATTGAAGATATAATTTATCAGTTATGAAGTGTACAAGGAATTTTTAGTCATCTACTCATCAAAATATCATTTTTATATTTAATGTATGCATTTTCATACTATATAAACTCCAATTATTGTATATTTATAAAAATATTTTTAATTTCTATTTCCATTTTTTAACTATATATATTTTACATTTTATTTATTCATT
This sequence comes from Striga hermonthica, assembly GCA_902706635.1. Taxonomy (NCBI): domain Eukaryota; kingdom Viridiplantae; phylum Streptophyta; class Magnoliopsida; order Lamiales; family Orobanchaceae; genus Striga; species Striga hermonthica. Next base: position 4,977,982 of record CACSLK010020742.1, on the reverse strand, counting down.
TTTTTTTCTCCTTGCATGTGCTTTATGTTCTTACCTCTAATTCGAGCATGAAACTAAAATATGTTCTTTAACTGCTTTTTCTCCGTTATATTCTGGCGTGGTCTTCTTCTGTACAGTGCAATGGTGGATTTCCATTGCTTCACTTCATGCATTTAACTCTGAATTTCATGTGTATGATCACGACATTATTGAGGCCACATGAAGTTTTATCATTGGGATTGAATATAAGCAGTTGACATGATATTGTGCTTTCATTTCCTTATCACATGCAATATTTAGTTTTCTTGAGCGGATAAACAAGATTTGGATTCATGTTCGATGCACTAACTTGAGAGAAGTTTTAGTACTATTCGAATAAATTCACTTTTGATATCTTATACTCCTTTGTTATTATAAATAAATCGCTGATAGTTTTTCTTTTCTTTTGATGAACAATGTTTACTGTGTGATTGTTGAACTTCAGTTGAAATCAATTTCATTATCTGAATATTTTGTGTTATGGAATTTTTTGCAGAATGTTTTGCAGGCTCGGTGTCATTTTACTCAAGCAGAGGTTGATGGGCAGATTTTCTGCCTGGAAGACGATGCATATGTTATGGTGGGAGTTTCATCTCATATCAACTTAATGTTCAATTAAGATATTTGATGTACCAATGGGTTTTTCAACCTGCTTTAAATAAGCTAAGCTAGAGTAGATTTTTTAACTGGTTGCATTGATTTTTTCATAACCTTGCTGAGTATGTGTGTAACAAAGTTCTTTATCTTTTAGTCCGAAGAAGGCAAAGAAGATTACATATGTAGGATTATTGAATTCTTTGAAGCAGTTGACTGTTCAAAAAATTTTACTGCCCAATGGTATTACAGAGCTTCAGATACGGTGAGACTCCAAAAAATCTTGTTCCAGTTTTAGTTGTTGAAGATATTTCATTGTGCTGAAGTGGTGATAGTTTTTCTTGGTCCTCTTTGTTAGGATATTAAAACTTGTGGCGACCTCATTGATAACAAGCGTATATTCATTTCTGAAGTCAAGGATCATAATCCTCTTGATTGTCTAGTGAAAAAGCTCAGAATTGTGAAATTATCTCCTGAGGTATGTTTGTACACGTTAAGCCATTTCTTCCATATTATAGTATAATAAGAAGTGGGCACATGAATTTTGTTCCCACATGTTCGCAGGCTGAATTTAATGTGAAGAAGTTGAGGTCAACGTATGATTATTATGTTGATAAGAAATATTTGATTCCATACACTTCCTTTGTAAGCTTACCTTCAGGTACAAAATACCTTTCCATGCAGTTTATTAGACCTTGTAACTGAAGTGGGTTTGAGGATATTATATGAATGGTTTTCTTATCTGCAGATGCAACTGCAATCAGCAGTGAATCTGGTTCTACCATCTCTAGTGATGCTGATAATTTACCAGGGGGAACTTGTGAACAGGAAGATCACCATGCTGAGAAAACAATGCTCGATCTATACTCTGGATGTGGTGCCATGTCAACTGGACTTTGCCTTGGTGCTAATAGCTGTGGTGTTAAACTTGTGACTGTAAGTTTTTTCATCTTTTATAATTCAGTTAACTAGCACTTCTTTAACAAAGAAAATCTTGTAATCAATTTAATGCACCCTATCATTATTCAATACATGATTTTGAAAACCTTTATGTCTAATGTTTTTTTGCAGAAATGGGCCGTTGACATTAACCCATATGCCTGTGAAAGCCTCAAATTAAATCACCCCGAAACTCAGGTGCATACCTGCTTAGGTTTATATTTAGTATTTACACCAACTTCAACCTCTTTTTAGGTTTATGCATGATTTTAATCTTGTAATAGGTGAGAAATGAATCTGCTGAGGATTTCCTGAGCCTGCTTAAGGAATGGGAACAGCTGTGTCAAAGATATTTATCAGCAGAGAATAATGGTTTTACTCCTGATGATGGAAATTCTAATGACAAGAAAGATGGTGAAGAAGATGATGATGATGGTGAAGATGTTTCTGAAGCATATGAAGTTGAGAAGATTCTTGCCATTTGTTATGGTGACCCAAATAAAAAACGCAAGCGTCAACTCTATTTTCAGGTAATAGGAAGAGCTTGTTTTATGATCCTGATGTTTTTAAGTATTTCATATGCTTTACTTTAACAGGAAATGAATTGAGTCGATGGAGTTTCCTTATTTTTACCTTTTCTATTGAATTCCAAGAAAGGGAATGGTCTCCATATATTTGGGGGAATGAATTAATTGTGCAGCTAGTGCACAAAGATCAATTTAGAGGGTAAAAATCAATTGTGCAGCTAGTGCACAAAGATCAATTATCAGTCCACCAATTACCTCTTGAAATTAGCTATGTGTTCTTACAATGATAAACATTTATCATGTTGCACTTAATTGTTAAGGCACTCCTTTTCCTTGCATCTTTGGTGCCTGATCACCAACATAACATGTTGCTTAGTACACCTTGGGATTATCAATGATAAACTAAAAGAACGTTACACTTCCTCATGATGTTTGTAATTGCCTTTCATGTAATACATTCTTTACCCTATAATCATAGATCCGCTGGAAAGGTTATGGCCCTGAGGAAGATACTTGGGAACCGTTGGAGAATTTGAGGTATAAAAACATGATTTTTTTTCCTCCTTCAACCAGGATACTATCATGTAGATTATTATGTTTCTAACAACTTTTTATGATTTTTTTACTTACTAGTGACTGCCCAGAAAAGTTGAAAGAATTTGTCATTAATGGCTGCCAATCTAAGATATTGCCTTTACCCGTAAGTCTTAGCTGCCTTTACAGCAACCCCCAATTTTTCTTTCCTTTTTTTTTTGTGTTTTTTATGTTTATTATCATAATGGCTATTTTCCTTGATGCCCCGTAGGGTACTGTGGATGTGATATGTGGCGGACCTCCTTGCCAAGGCATTAGTGGTTTCAACAGGTTCCGGAACACAAAAGCACCTCTCGAGGACCCTAAAAATAAACAGCTGATTGTTTTCATGGATATCGTGGACTATCTGAGGCCTAAGTTTGTGTTGATGGAGAATGTTGTTGATATTCTCAAGTTTTGCAATGGTTATCTTTTTAGATATGCTCTTGGCCGCTTAGTTGCGATGGATTATCAAGCAAGGATGGGTATGATGGCTGCCGGTGCTTATGGGTTGCCCCAGTTTCGCATGCGTATGTTTATGTGGGGTGCACTTCCTACTGAGGTGATGTGATTTTCCTTTGGTCATATTTGGAAGTCTAATGCAATATGTACTTGGTAATGAACAGAACAAGATTTTCTCAAACCTTCCATTTTTCTGTCTTACCTTTTTTCTATAGAGGTTACCTCCGTACCCCTTGCCTACACATAAAGTCATAAATAGAGGTGTGGTTCCACTCGAATTTGAGGTAAATAACGACTGCTAATTTCTTTTCTTCAAGTACTTGCTGTACAATTTAATAAACCTGTTATGAAAATTGTATGTTGCAGGGGAACACAGTTGCATATAGTAAAGACCAGGAAGTAGTTAGTCTCAAGAAAGAACTTTTTCTTGGTGATGCATTATCTGACCTCCCAGAGGTATGGGCTAATCTCGAGTTTTTCACACTGAATAAATTGAATGTTACAGATTGTTTACAGAATCTTTTATTTCTCGATTCCTTTTGTCACAAGGTTGAAAATAACGAAAAAAATGACGAGATGCCTTACAGCTTGGAGCCCCAAACAGAATTCCAGCGGTTTATAAGATTACCAAGGAATGGTAAGCTTTTGCTTCATTTACTGATGGTACAAAGTTAATTTGCACCATTATTTGTCTCACTGGTCATTCTATTGCTGCTTTAGCTAAGATTAGTTGAACCATTTTGTGTGCTGTTGCAGAACAGAATTTGAAAAGTAACTTACTATCCATTTCCCCCAGCTATTATCTGAGTAGACTTGCAGTAACTTCTAGACTGGAAATACAACTATCCATCCTTGGCTGTTTACAACTTAATTATGAGTTTACATTGGCATAACTAATCATAACGTTTTACTTCTGCATATTCTTCAATTGCTTTACAGTTTTGTCGTGTTTGATTTTTCTTTATTCAATGCAGAAATGCCAGGCTGTTTGGCATTGAGCTCTGAAGAATCGGGACATAATTTGTACGATCACCGCCCTCTCCAGCTAAATCAGGACGATTTCGAACGTGTTTGTCAAATACCTAAAAATAAGGCATGATGGACCTATTGCTTAAATGAACAAAATATTAGAAAAAATCCTCATAACTTTATTTTATTTTGATTTTTTTTATAAAGTTGCCGTCATTCGCTATTTCAGGGTGCAAATTTCAGGGATCTACCGGGTG
>CACSLK010020742.1:4925180-4946024 GCA_902706635.1 Striga hermonthica | reverse complement strand
CGGTGTTACTTGCAAAAGGAACAAAGAGACCAAGATGTTTCTCGTCAACCAAATAATCTATTAAAAACTCATCCAGTTTTGGGGTCCAATGTAGGTCGTACAAATAGTCGGCCTGCACTACACCAAAACTGGGAGCCATCGCAATTTTAGATCTTTCGAATAAAATTAAAATTATTTTGACAAATAAGTGTTTGTGTTGATAGTTCTACGAATGTGTTTGTGTTGAGTGTATTGGGGTGCTTAAATAGACATGAGTATGCAACAATAATGCACAATATAAGAAAAGGCACAAGATATGGTCTTCCATGCCATCAAATGGAATCCATTCAACTTTGCAGGAAAAGCTAAAAGATACCTATAGGCATGCATTGAAAGGTCATATCATGTACCTTTGAGTAGTCATTCAATGCATATGGTTTGAACACAAATAATTGCTTCCAACAGTTGCCTCACATATTAAAATACATCAGATAACAAGATAACAATAATTGAGTTTGATAGGCATGCTTGTACATAGTCAGCACTAAAAAACAAAAATACAAATATGTTTGATCCATCAAGAAGCTGCCATATAATAGGTGATATGTAAAAGCCATCAGTTTACAGAAGGTGGTTTTTTTCCTTTTAGGCTATCAACATCTGCCTCAACATTCATAACGCGATTGGAATCACGTTCCACATCTGGGTGGACCGTCTCCCTATCTACCTTACCAAAAATTAGCTGCAGTTTCGACCATTGCGGGTCTCCCATTTCTTGGTACGCTAGGCTGATAGGGTGATCCTGTAAAATAAGTAATGTCAATTACACAATTACATAAAGAAAGTGTAAATGTAAGAATACTTTGGAATGTGAGCACGATACGTACAGTAAAGACCCTCTGCCATGCTTCTTTTGGTCCCCACATGAGCCCACTCGCACAGCAGTAGTTGATACCATAACTTGTAATCATCTCCCTCATCACCCTATGCCGTATCCTAAATTCCTGAAACCTATCCTCACATTCTAATGAAGTATATAGCTTATCGAACTTCTTGGTCAACATATCCGCGCTTAATGTAAACAATGTGTTCTGGACTTTTTGATTGCCTTCGAGTAACAATGGCAAATGTGGTTGTGCTGATACCAAGAAGCATGCGAATGACTCGTCAACCTCAACTGTCCATTTTTGGGTAAACAAATATTGTCTTTGCTCGGGCGGGAGGTGGTTCTCCATAGCTATTTCATGTATCGTAAATTCGACAAACTATCAATATGCTTTAAAATATTCCACAATGTGTTTTTAAGAAAAAAATCTAAAAATGTTTAATATGTTAGAGATTCAACATAGTTAACACACCAGAAAAATCTTCAATAACTACTTATATCACAACTGCAGTCCTTTAGAACAAACTTCAGGCCCTCAGAACAAACAACCTGAGGCCCTCGCAACAAACTGCAAACAAGGATCCCATTTTTCAATATGCTAAACACATAAGTAAGGAGCCCATGGTCTACAACATGAGTAAGGATAAGTAGACAAACAAACAAAGAAGCAAAGACTTTATACAATCTGCAACACATGCCTTATAATCAGATTTAGTATGTGCAGAATTGTGGATTCAAAGATATTACGCACAAGAAGAGAGCAGAATGGATACACAACAACAAACAAGCAAAACACATTTGTTAACACTAACACATGCATTTACTAGGGCATATAAAATAACCACGAACTTGATAAAATCAAAGTTATTGACTTTTGTAATTCAACTTGAAAACATAGAAATAATCAGGTAAACTCTTATGAGTGTACATATGAACAAGAAAGTAGCAGTGATTGGTCCATGAAATTCTCAAAATTTATTTGTCTACACCCTCATTACATCTTAATTTTCCATCACATAATAGTGCATTTATAACTATCACAAAAAAGATCATTATCCCTCATAATTAAATTAACGAGCCAAGCACAAGTTTACTTTGTTCAAGTAGACAAAGAACAAGGAAGAGGAACCTCGATTGAAGACTACCGTGTCGATGTATGCGAAACTGCCTTGGGGGATCTCGGATGTTGGAAGTGATAACAGATACGCACAACAATTTGTTCAACCTTGTTGCCACACTCAACCACAATAACCTAATCCAAAATTAATCCCGTTTTCTAGAAAGGGATGCACGAGAAAGAAAAAATTTACTACGATTCGAATGTATCGAAGATATAACCCATTTACATGGATATCGAGATGTACCTCATGAAATAATCATGCTTTCGTCCTCCACGGTTGTTGCAGTGTCGTGTCTTCAAATCAACGGCCTTTGGATCGACATAATCGCAGGAGTCGTAGGTTAGGGTTCTTTAGAATTCTGTCGAGCATCGAAATGAATTGGGAAAATCTGAGAAAATGAGGGAGAAGGGTAAAATGGTAATCATGCGTTTGTATCAACTTTTTGCTTTTAAAAACACAAAAATTTTATCTTTACTGGTAAACAGGGGATAATATCAGACGAATATACCATCATGCATGGTAAACATGGGATGCAATCTGACGTGGCATTTTCAAGGGATTAAGTTATTTAATCCCAACCTTGCTAGTAAACGAGGCCTTTATGTACACTTTTATTTTTTCAATCACATTAACACAATTAAAAAAAAAAGGGTAAACATTCTTGTATATTTCAACAAATTAGTCTATTCATTTACCTTTATGATAAATTCATTTTTTTTTTCTTTTTACTTTTCTATCATCATTCATTATATATATTTTTTTTTCTATTTTTATTATCACTTTTCACACACACACACACATGTATATATATATATACACATACATACACATTATTTAATTCTTATACATATATAGTTTTTTTGGTTCTCCGTGATGGACATGCAAGTATATATGAGCCTTTTTTAGTTCAACCTATAAATATGAATTTTTGTATTACTTAGAAATATAACTCTTTCAATAAAGATCATAATTTCGAAAATGAGACAACCAATACAACCCCATTGAACATATATGATACAACCATGAATGAATAGAAATATTTAACTTTACATGCATAGTCAAATCAAATATAAACCAAGTCGTAAACTACCAAACAACTAAACAACATAAAACTAAAGTAATAAATTGAAGTTAGACTGAACTAACGTTAGACGATCATATTTTGTTTAACAGATATGCATATTTTCAAATTGAAACGTCATAATATAATAATCAATATACAATAATTCGTCCAAAATGTGGTATATGATTAGCTGTTATAGGGATTTTAAGAATGTATTAAAATAATATTTAAAAATAAAATGATTAAAATTGTTTTGATGTAAAAGTAGGAAATAAATAATTGGAAATGATCGACAATGATAGGTAGTTAAAATTATGTAAGTGAATGAATAGTGAATTAAAGTTGATGTGATGTGTATAATAGTTTGTATTATTTAATTATTGAATAATGAATAATGTTAAAGATAGTGGAGATGAGTTAAAGTTGAGTTAAATTTTGAGTGTGAAATAAACGTGAGTGAAATGATTGATAAACAAGCATGCCCAAGATTTCATAAGTGAGTGAAATGATTGATAAACAAGCATGCCCAAGATTTCATAGCATAAATATACATTTTGATTGAAAGAGTCTCACGAGCGTACCTACCATAGCGATTACGTCACCTCACACAAGGAATTAGGCACGGAGCTACATGGGGCCCAGGGGGGTCCCAGGGCCCCCCTCATTTAAATATATATATATATATATATATATATATATATATATATATATATAATATGTATAGAAATATAAAAATATTTACTATATATTAATAATTGAACTTATTAAAAATATGTATAGACATGTAAAAAATATTTACAATATAGTACTAATTAATACTTATTTCATATGCTATTTTCATTTAAATTATTAATATTATTTATTTATTGAAAAATATAATAACAATCCTTATATTTTAAATTTTTAGATAAACTTTTAAAAATATTTATAATGATTTACTCTTTTGGTTTCTTAATTGTACATCAATTTAGTGATTTATAAAATTGAGTATTTATTGATTGGATTGTTACATTTTTTAATGTTGATTTTTTACTCTTTTTTTTTTTTGTGTAATCATATATTTTAAATTTTATTTATTTTTCTTATAAAAAAATATTTATTTGATAAACTTTCATAAACAAAAATGCTATGGAATGTAGTTTAAAAATTTAATTTGAATCAAAATTTCAACTCAAAAATTTATTTCTTTCAGTTGATTTTAAATATAAATACATGATTTTTTTTTTTCTCTTTTAAGTTTGAGATTGATACTATTTCTACGTTTTTAAAAACTTGATGGTACACGTATCAATATTTATAATTATAATAAATATGTTTTTATATGAAATGAGTGTTCCTAACAAACCGATTTTGCTATGAAGTCAACAGTTGGCTTCATAGTGGAGTCAACCTTCTATATACAACAAGTAAACCTACCATATTCTTTGATTACTTAAATAACAATAATATAATTTTATTAAAATAGTAAGTTTATTTGTTGTATATAGAAGGTTGGCTCCACTATGGAGCCAACTGTTTGATTCATAGCAAAATCGTAAACAAAAAACCGGTTATTTAACATTTAAAGTCGGACACCCCTGAATGAAATTTCTAGATCCGTCGCTGCAAGAATCATAATTTGTAAAAAAAAAATAATGTAGAAACTTTTAAAGAACCACAGACCAAATACAAGCTATGTCTGCCTCCTTTGCATACCAAAATACAACACAACCCTCGTAAACCAAAATTCTTGCAAAGAACAAGGCTATATATATATATATATGTAACAAAAAATAACCTAAAACGACACAGCATGCACGACTTTCTTTCTGAGTTTTTCACAAAAGCTCCGCATCTCCCTATGCATGGAAGCCCAGCCCGAACTACCCGACCCGGCCCAAGAATTCACATCGTCGTCATCTTCGTCGTGATTTTTCTTGGGAATTGCTAAGGGAGTGAGCCTCTTTGAGATCTTTTGGTCGTACAAACGGATTTCTTGGACCACCCTTGGATCAATATTATCCATTATTATTTTTGTTGGCAATTTTTTTTGTGAATTAAAGAGATGAATTATATTGTGTTATGTACTTGTTGTTTATAATTGTGTATGCAGTAGTTTTATAATTATTATTAATATTTATATTTATGTATTTTGGGGTTTCCTTGTCCATGTGTGATTTGAGGGCGCGAGGTGCTTGGAACACTAGAAGTCTACTTAAAATCGGAATAATTTCATTAATAATAGTAGCGAATTTATATATTTTTTATATTAATATTTTCATACGTATATAAAACTATATGAATAAAAATTTGATATGACACGTTACAACAAAAGTAAATATTTCAATTAATATATACTATAATTATCTAACTATTAACCAACATAAAAAAATTTAAGGTCAATTTAATCGCTCTTGTTTGGTAAAAAACGTGTGTGAACTAGAATTTAATCGGTCAAGCCACTAATTTTTAATACTATTAGGTAAAGAACGGTAATTTGAGATAACGGCTTGGATCTAAAAATTTAATTTAAAAGAGAAATCAATATATTGGCCTTTTTTTCAAATAAATGATTGATATTTTTAGCTAACATCTAACTATTGGGAAATGTTAAGGTTCCATTACGAAATTATTTCGTCGTGGTTTGTAACCGTTAGATCAACTTAGACAATTGATGATTTAACCGTTACAAACCCAAATAAATTGTTCCGTAATGCGACTGTAAAATCTCCCTTATTTATTTAGCAAGAAATTTACATAACCAACTAATTCATATGCTAGATAATTTACTAATTATTGATCAACTATCTCATTCCCCCGCCCCGACTTCACTAGCTGATTCTCGCGCGTCAATCCCAAACGCTGCCTTGACACGTCATTCCCTTCCGATTAAGAAGCGCACTTTTCCCCCTTCACCGCCGCGTCCACCGCCGTGTGCTCGATGGCTATTTGCCGGAGGACCAAATGCGGCATCTTCTTCAGCAGGCACCCAGCTCCAGAGCAGCCGCCGTCGCCCGGCGGCGGCGTCGGAAACCTCACGCTCCACCCTAGCCTCACCGCCGCCCGACTAACTATCACCGAAGTCCTTGCCCGGACCTCACCACCACTTAATGCCCCGCACGCTCCGGAAAACAGCCGGTCCCAACCCATCTCCTCCCCCAAAACGACAGCGTTTTGGATCCTCGGAAACTCGGATCTACATGCAGATAAATCGATAATCGGTCTCTTCACTGACCTCCGGACGTAAAAATCTCCAGATCTGGACTTGAAGTGAAGCAGAAATTCGGGGCTTCCGCCGCCGACGGAGCTGAATTCCGCCGTCACGGAACCGAGTATCCCGGTGCCGGTCTTCAGGGACATGCCGAACGTGCGGTGGGGGTCGTTCGGCCTATAACTGAACTTAAGCATCGAACCCAACCGAGCCCGCCGTTGAAGCTGATGCAAAGCTCGTCGCGGTCACCGGCGGCGACCGAGGCGGTGGAGAAGGGGAGGCCGAAGATGGTTAGCGGGATTTTGGCTTTGATAATTGGGGGTTTCGGGTCCTCCCTGAGCGTGAGCGAGGCCTTCATGATCTTGATGGGTTTCTTTTTCTCGAGCTAATTGCAGGCGAGCTTTAATGGAGGTGTGCCCTCTGTGCTTGTGACCTGTGATTGGTAGCTGAGATTGAGCTTTCATGGAACGTGTTCATTTTATCATCTCATATACTATGAAAATGTTGTTGGGAGATTTTTTTTTTTTTTTTTTTACAGGGACCTTCTGGTTTCCGGATCCACAGGGGAACCGACTAATCCAGAATCGAGCCGGGTAGGATCACAAGGGTGGCAAAGCTCTCCCTCAAGAGTTTTAACACTGCTGCATTCCCAGGGCTCGAACACGAGACCACTGGTTAAGCTGGAAGAGACCCAAGCCATCTCATCCAAGCGCTCTTGGGTTTGATGAAAGTTTTGATATATGACAAAAAAAGCACTCTCCAAATAACCATAAATATATATATAAAAAAAAATGAATAACCGATTTTTTGGCCATTGAAATGCACGGTTCAGCACGATTTTTTGGTTTTGACTCGATTTTTTTACATTTATATCCAATTTGATGTTCTTCGGTGCAAATCATATGGATCGGAAAAAGAAAGGGTTTGTAAACTAAAATATAAACGAACCGCACTAAATTGCATGATTAGTTTCTCAGTTTTTTTAATTAATTTGATGTTGTTCAGTGTAAAATAATATCGAATACAATAAATTGAAAATCGAACTGTACTATATTAAAAAAAATCAAAACACAATGCAAAAAACTGCACGGTTTGATTTGGTTTTTCAATTTGATTTTGCTCCCCTGATGGTTCGGTTTGTAGACATTTAACAAGACAACAATATAGATACAAATCTTTTTTAAAAAGTCTAAAACATTTTCAACTCAACCATTCTTTTTTAATTCAATTTTAACTTAACTTCACTACTATCAATATTATCAATATAATAAAATAATACATATCAATCATTCATTTTACTCATAACATTTTTAATTTATTATTCATCTATTTATAAAATTTTAACTCACTATGATTTCAAATCATTTCTCTCATACTTTTATATTAAATTAACTTTAATTAATTTTTAATATTATTTTAATGTAATTACTAACAATTAATAATAATATTTTTTAAAACTAACCAAACAAACCAAAAAATTCAGATAAATCCGATATATAAAATTTTTTATATCAAGCATCCCGTAAGGTTTGAATAGTGCTGCACAAAAGTCTCGTCTATGACAAATGCACGTGATCAGATTGCAAATAAAATGTCTAAATTATTTTTGAGCTAAATTTTGATTTGTCTATCGATTGTATGAATTTTATGTTGATTTATTAATTCTGTCGCGTAATTTGAGGGTTTTCATTCTTCCTTTCTTTTTTTTCTTTTTTAAACAAAAACACAGGTTACTTCACAATTTGGCAAAAGTTTAATAATAGGAAAATGATTCGGTCAGTTACCATTCAATCGGGTTTGTAATCATTAGATTAACTATTTTCACGATTATATTATGATTTAACAGTTACAAATTCTGACGGAATAGTTACATAACGGGATTGTAGCATCTCCAAAAAAAAATCACTTTTTTTTTTTTTTGGTACATGGACCTTCCGGTTTCCGGATCCACATGGAAACCGACTAATCCGGAATCGAGCCGGGTAGGACCACAAGGGCGGCAAAGCTCTCCCTCAAGAGTTTTAACACTGCTGCATTCCCAGGGCTCGAACACGAGACTACTGGTTAAACTGGAAGAGATCCAACCCATCTCATCCAAGCGCTCTTGGGTAAAACATCACTTTTTTTTAATAAATATACTTCTTATATTGAAATGCCTTTTTTTTTTTTTTCTTCCCTATATTGAAATGCAATATAAATATTTTTGTGTATTTAAAAGGAGCCGCACCTAAAAAGCTAAAAAAATTCAAACAAAAAGCACCTAGCTCAGTTCAAAAATCTGAAACCCGCGCCACCACCCCTCCGCCCCGCCGCCGATCATGTGCCCCTCCACCCCTCCACCGCCGGACGCCTCTAGCGCCGTCGCATATGCAGCGTCGAGGCCGGTCCTCCAGAACCCCTCCCCACTGCCGCCTCCACCAAACCCACACCCCTTCTATTCACCGCCTCCTTCCAGGCTCTCTTCCAATCCCAACCCTAATTGCCCCCAATTGGCCCCTCAGCCCCCTCACCCTCACGACCCTCCTCACTTTATGTTCCCCCTTGCAACCTCCGGTCGAAAGTTTGTATCCAGGCCTCTGCCCCTGCCGGCTGCCGGATCCTCTCCGAGGCCGCCGCCGTTTGTTCTCCCATATTTTGAACCGGGTCAGGGCAACCCTGGTTTCCTCAGGCCGAACCACTTGCCTCACGTGATATTCGGGTCCGGGCCGGGTTCCGCCAGTAATGCTTCTGGTGTAATTAAAGGGATTCCAGTGTCCCCCTTGCACCACCCAAAGGTAATCTTTCTTTTTTCCTCTTATGAATCTTTCCTTTATTTTGTTTCTTGTTCAGAGATGAATTTCGATGAACTAGTTTTGGGTCGTGGGATTGTTTGTTTTGTTGAATTAAGCAAGTATTAAGTAGCTTTTATCTTTCTTGAATCCATGCATTTAGAAAAGAACTTATGTGGACTAGTTAGATAACATATTACATATGTTTAACAGTCAATTTTAACATAAATTGTTTGAGAGTCTTCAATGGGCTTATTTTCTCACTGAGCATAAATTCCCTTTCGCTCGATTTCTCATGGTAATGTTGGAATACTATTTAGGCCGGTCCACCTTCTACTTCAATCTCCGATAACAGTTTAAGGTAAAACTTTTGTTTGACATTTCTGTTCTCTCTTAGTTTTGGATACTAACCGCTTTTTTTTTTTCTTTTTATTATTATATTACAATGCTGACTATGATACAAGATTGACAAAGTTCGTATTCTGTTTGCAGGGATAGAAATAGGGATGATACTCTTGCAGTTGTCAAGGATAGGAAGGTAATTATTATGGTTTATGTTCGTCTTACAGGAAGGTTTGGTCAAATGACATATCTATATCGAGAGGCACAATAACATGTCAAAATCATCACTAAACGAAGATATTGTATTATTTATTTCATTTTTATTTTTTACATGTATTTCGGCGATATCTGTAATTTGTCATTATTTCATAGTATTCATGTTGGTGAGGCCATCTTCCTTATGTTGCAGGTCCGGATTACTGATAATGCATCACTTTATGCCCTCTGTAGGTCATGGTTGAGGAATGGATTTCCTGAAGAATTTCAAGTATGGTTTTGAAAACTTTGGAACTTTTGAATTAGTATTTCTCACAAAGGGTAAAACTTGGTGAGATGACAATTATTTGATTTGAGTATGCTGTCCTTTTGTCCTAGCAGAGTGAATCCCTATGTTTACCAAGTAAAATTTATGTGGGAGACCCTTTTTCAAATTTCAGTTATCCCCCGCCCTTGTGCCTTTAAATTATTACCACGGCAAGCTAAAGTTGTGTGAATTTTGATAATGCATTATACAGGAATTTGCATCTATCTGTTTCCAGATATTGCATTATATCTGTTCAGATATTTATGGCTTGATTGTTTATGGAATAATTTGTTCAAAATGAGTTATTTTGGTTAAAACTATAGTTAATTTTGAAAAAGGTGTATAGTCAGTTGTTTTTAAGAATGTATTAAAATAATATTTAAAATAAAATGATTAAAATTGATTTGATATAAAAGTAAGAGATAAATGATTGGAAATGATTGGAAATGATAGGTAGTTAAAATTATGTGAGTCATCATACTTTTGACTCCTTAACTATCTTTCTTGAATGAATACAGTTTGACCACTCATGCGACCGTTAATGAGATTTGAAAAATAGCAAAACTTTGTAAGACTAGACTCTTTCTGGCCATTGTATCTTGGAGTTGGTGGTTTTAAGTGTCCCTTCAATTGAGCGAAGGATTTTGAAGCAAAGTCAACTTTTAAAAAAGGAGTATAGTTAAGGACATGTTAAATAGGCAAACAGAAAAAAAAAGAACTATAAATTTGAAACAGTGGAAGCATGGAAATCGTTTCATTTCGCAGAATTGTGGTATATTTTCTGTGAAAGTGATTAGTATAATATGTGCTGAAATTGGAAGAGATATGCATATCCACTGTTAGTTCGCTGTTTACTATTCTCTCTTATTGTCTGGCAGTACGCTTTTTTGCTGTCTATTTTACTCTTTGCAAGATGTTAAAGTAGATCTTTTGAGTATTTTGATCATTGGCCGATTGAAGTCTACCTTCTTATCCAATATTCTTCATCTCAGAAGCCAACATACCTGGATACTGTCAAATCTCTTCCCAGACCTTTGCCTTTAGCTGCACAGGTTGTTGATTCGCCAGATAAAGTAGAACACAAAGAAGACGAAGGCGAGGTTGGCAACTGTAAATACATCTCTCAAAATGATTTTTCTTTTTTCTGTTTTCTTTTTTCTTGGAGCCACAGTTACAGTTTTATTAAATTCAGGATAATAAAATATATGCAAGATTTTTTTTTTTTTTTTTTTTTTTTTTTTTTTTTTTTTTATTTTTGGTGAAGTGAAGCTCTCCGATTCTTGTGATCTGATTGTGATACTTGGCAAGTTCAAGATATTTTCATATATGAACGTGGTGTATATTTGTGATAGAGCTCTTGTCAGTTTCGATTGCTTCTTAACCTGTTTTTGTATGATAGAGCGGAATAAGTACATTGGCTTGTCATTTAATTTCAGGAAGAAGGCTCTCTTGAAAATTTGTCTGAAAAGGAGCTTTTGCAGAGACATATCAAACATGCCAAGAAGGTTCGTTCACGGTAAGTTGCTAACTCTTTCAGAATATCATATGTGGTTGTGTCATTTCTATTTCGTTTGTTCCTTCTCCCCCCATTTTTTGGCATTCGGAACCTGAGTGGCTGTTTTATTCATTACTTCTGATAATTTGCCCATATGCAAGGCTTAGTATGTGTATTTGGCTATTTGCACAGGAATTGACTGATTAATTTTCCTGCTAACTCTATAGCTTTGATAGTGAGCAAACAGTTATTTCAGTTATCCGAATGAAGAGAACCAAGTCCCGGTTACTCCAGTCGCTATTCATGTCGTTCTTATTGATTGGATTTTTTGTGACAGTTTTTGACATTGTTGGCTGCAATTTCGTAGGCTAAGAGAAGTACGGCTTCAACGAATTACAAGATTCAAAACCCGACTCGCTCTTCTGTTGCCCCCGATGGTCGAACAGCAATTTAAGACCGAACCAGCCGAAGCAAACTGAATACCCTCGGTCTTCTTGCTTCCTATTGGTCCATAATTATCACCCTCAATTTGCATAACAATATATATTATACATTGTGTTACCTACAATTTAAAAATAAAAGGGTGAAGCTACAAGAGTTAGTTTGCTCCGGACTGTAGCCGTGCCCATCATGAGTTCTCCAGTTTGTCTTTTCGATAAGTCGCACGATTAGCCCCTACAATTGAGCTTCCAGAGGTGGCTTTAGGGAATCGAACCTCGAATCGACGGAATTAGGGGAAATGAACGAAGGGGTTATGTGTAATCGGGAGACATTTGGGGATCTGAGATTCAGTATTGAAAGGGATAGTGTTGCATGTGCATGAAAGAAGGTTAAGAACGTGTCGTGAACCTGGGAAAAGTGAAGGGATTGTTTCTCCTAAACAGTGATTCTCCATTGGCACTCGAGCAGGTCAGTGTACAAGCTTTGCTATTTGGATAATTCTTGAAAAGAGACTATGAAAATTAGTTGATGATAAATGTGAAATTATATGTTATCATTAATCCAGTTATATATTATAACTAGGGTTGGTATTGGTTCGTTAACCGAACCGATAAGATCAAACCGATGCCGAACCGGTTATTTGGGTAACAACAAAATATGAAACCATTATCGAACCGATTGTAATCGGTAACCGAATGTTTGGTTACGGAAAACTCGGTTCGGTAACGGTTTCTTACCGAAAAATCGAAAAACCGAAATTCACCGATAATAATGCAACTTGATTAAGTACCACATTCATCTAACACGTTTCAACATGATTAAAGTCCAATAACCCAATGATAACAACATTCCAGCGTTCATCCATCAATAATACCAACAACATTCATTCACCACATTCACCTTATTTTTAAAACCCTTTATGGTTTGGGAACCGATACCAAATTGATAACAAATCGGTAACGGATATAAATGAGTCGGTACGGTTTGGTTTATTCTCTCTTCAGTTCGATTCGGTTTTCAGTTTTCGGTCAAAAATGCTAGCCCTACTTATAATTTAATTATTTTCCTGTCGCCTAAAACACAAAATATATATTTTTTTTATACTGGAAAACATTTTGTATCGAGTACCATTAGCAATTTCAACTCCACTTAATTCTCATTTGTTTAAATCCCATGAACACAACCTCGTCATTGTAAACAACAATGAATTAGCATAAGATAAAAGTGATAATTACTAGGGCTGAGCATGGGATTCGGAGAATTCCGAACCGTAAAATCGAACCGAAATCACTCCGAATCGAAAAATAACCGTTGACCATTTGACTTTCTCCGAACCGAACCGAACCTAAAAATCAATTGGTACGATTCTGGAGATTTTACAAATATCCCTACCGAGAACCGAACCGAAACCGTCTCGTACTGTATTGAACAGAAGAACCGAAATTAAGAACTAAATTATAACATTAGATGCATTATTAATATATTTTATGTCAATTTTGATTCTATATAATATAGTAATAAATATCAACCTTCATTTAAATTTCATGTTTCGTAATACTTGATCTACAATTGAATTTTTTCTATTACAAAATAATCATTTAAAATAATATGAAACTTTAATGAATATTTTTTTAAGAAAAAAATATTATATTTTATTTGAATTTTAAATTTTCAATATTAGTTGCACAAATTTAGTTATAATTAAAATTTAGAGTTACTTATAAATTTGATTTCAAAATAAAATCTTTAATATGAGGAAGTACTGATGAATGTTAGTTTATTAAAGCATATAAAAATTAAAAAACTATTATTTAGAGTTACTTTTAGATTTTTTTTTTTAAAAAAATCTTCAATATAAATGAATTGTTGATGAATGTTGTTTTTTTTAAAGCATATAAAAATCAAAATATAACTAGGTAGTCATTCAAAAATAATATATATAAAAAAAAAACTCCGAAGATCCGAATCAAACCATACCGAACCGAACCGTCCCAAATATCCCGAATACCGAACCGAACTGAACCGAAAAATAAGAATCTCCGAACCGGACCGAACCAACTTTTTGGTACGGTGCCGGAGATCAAATTTTTGGGATCTCCGAAGTTTGGTACGGTTCTCGAAATTTATCAATCTCCGAACCGTACCGACCCACGCTCACCCTAATAATTAGCTCTCAAACAGCTAAATCAACTCCTGACTACATGGAGTTTCGAGTCCTCAGATCATCCATACACTCGCGCAATACAAACTAACTAGTACAACACCCGTGTATTACACGGGTGCTTGTTAAAAAATTATTATTAAATTTTAAAATTAATGAGAAAACTATATTATATTTCGTTTACTTTTTTACAAAAAAAAATATATTACTATATATTTTAGAATGATATGTGTTATTTATGACTTACATGTGTTATATTATATTAGTTGTTATAACTTATATCATATAACTACTTGAAAGATAAATATATTAGTTGATAAATAATTTTATTTTTCTAATTAATATTAAAAATAATTTTATTATTGTTATAAAGATAAATATAAATTATTTTTTTTATACATACAATATGGATGTTAAATCGAAACTCATCAAAAGAAGATTAATTTGATATATTACATATGTAAAAATGATAAAAAATACAAAAGTTATTAACTTTCAAAACATATATACAATTCAATAGATATAATAAGGAATGATATTAAAATACAATTAATACATGTAATATGACCATAAATAATCAACATATTTATGGTAATCTGAACCTAATTATATTTAGATTGGAATTAAATTAAAATTTTTCCAAGTCTAATAACGAAGCATGTAATTTTACCACAGTACGTTCTGTATTAATATATAGGGGATGTTAGATCCAACGGCTCAAAAGCCTTTCTTTGTTTCTTGAAATGTAAGAGCCCATCTAGTGATGTTGATCCAATTACTATTGACTCAAAAGTCAAAACCCAATATGGGGAATTTCACATTCCCAAGTGAAGTCAACACCCTCCTCCTCCTCCCAAGTGAAGTCAACTCAACCCATCTAGTTAGTTTTGACTTTTGACAAATTCAACTTTATCAAGCATCTCACAGCTAGTCACACACCCAAAACCATTACACTTGCACATTATTAACAATTCTTTAAAACCCAACTAGCTCACAACCTGTTTGACAAAATGCCTCTATATACATATCCCTTCTATCACCATCATACATAACACACCCATCACACTCCCAAACAAATTAACAACACAAACAAACTAACACAAGAAAAAAAAAAAAAAAAATGGAGTTCAAGCATTTCAGCCACCCCCACAACCTCTCCCTCCACCACGGGCCCGAGACCCGCTGCTCGGGCTGCAAATCGGCCCGTCCAGGCCCTTTCTACGCCTGCTTTCAATGCAACTACTTCCTCGACGAGCACTGCTTTCGGGCCGCCCGGGCCCTCAACCACCCGGCCCACCCGACCCACCCGTTGACCCTCGTCTCATCCCCCACTTACCAGTCGGCCTCTTTCTTCTGCAACGACTGCAGCCTTCTCGGCACCGGGTTTTGCTACGCCTGCTCAGATTGCGACTTTGACGTGCACGTACATTGTGCTCACAAGGCAGCCGGCATGCCTAACCCGTGTGGGCCCCACGTCACGAGTGTTGTTGTTGTCTCGGGCTCGTCTGGGCCTAATGATCATCATCATCATCGGCCGGTTCAATATAATCCGGTTTATCCTCCTCCGGTTAATCGGGACTATTTGTTTCCGAATTAAATCAAGGGCCTTTCTTGATATAATAAGAAGGGTTCTTGCATGGTTTAGGTTTGTGATTGGTTATAGCTTAAAATCTTTTGTGATTGTTGTGCTTCAAAATGGTGATCGCTTGTTGTGTGTTGCAGTTCATTTTTATCAGTTTGTGTGTGTGTGTGTGTGTGTGTGTGTGTGTCTTAAATCAAGTTCATTTTGGACATTGATATGCTTCTTGATTAAATTTGTGATGGTTTTAGCTTAAAATCTTGAGCTTGTCTTTTGTGATTGTTGTGCTTCCAATGGTGATCACTTGTTGTGTTGTTGTTTATTTTACCAGTTGATTTTTCTGTCTTAACATGGGGGTATGAATTTTAACATGGGGCTATGGAGCAATCGGATGGCTCGGCTTATGGAGCAATCCACACTTATTCACCAATAGTGTATTGACACGTGTTTTACAATAAATACAATTTAGACAGGTGTCAATATATTAAGCAATGGATGACTCCATAAGAAAACAATCCGATTGCTCCATAGAATTTTTGTCAGTGAAGAATATGAATTACAAAATAAAACATTAGTGCATTTATGATATATACTAAATAATAATCACATAATTTTATTTATAGTCTAGTGATGCTAATGCCAAGTGGGTCATTTTTATTTTGTGGGTCAAAATCCTTAACTGGCAAATTTGATTTCACGTGGAAGTTTTTTTGGAAAAAGTCAAAGTCAATGGGTAGAGATACATTACGGAACCATTCCGTCGGGGTATGTAACCGTTAGATCAATTATTCACAACGGTTACGTAATGATCTAACGATTATAAATCCCGATGGAATGATTCTGTAACTGGATTGTAGCATTTCACTATACTTTAATTTAATAATTAATACCTTATGCATCAAAACCACTCTTCTCTATTGATTTAAGGGGATGTATTTGTGTGGAATTTAATAAGAGTTGCACATCTAATTTAAAATTTTCATCAAATTAAGCTAGTCAGCATAGTTTTCAATTTTCCTTTTGCTTGGTAATTAGATATATAAGTATCTACATATCTAAATGAATATCTAATTAAAATAAGTCCAAGGGATGTAGAATTAAATATATGAACATTTACAATTTTAATGATTTATTAGGATTGCGAGATTTTATTTATTCATGTGAAGTTCATAGGATTTGTTAGAAACCAACAAATAACCACTTGGGTAATATTTGAGATCTTTTAGACTTTTTAAATGGGGAGAAATTTAAAGAAAAAATAAAAATAAAGAATCAAACATAAATTAACAGAGAATAGGATGAATTTTGTTTGTTAAATTTAGTGATTTGAAACTTAGTTAGATTGATGGATCAATTTTGCTAGCATGTTAGTGAATTTATTTGATTGACTTTTGAAACTATGTTATAAAAGATCTGAAAAAGAGTGTTTTAGGTAGAGAAATTAAAAAGAAAAATACAATAGCTATAAATTTCACTATCTACCAAATACTTTTTTTTTTTAAAAAAAAAAAATAATTATTAAACTACCAACCAGTTATTTAACAAATAGTTGAATCCATTTTTTTTTAAATCAACTAATACAACCAACTATTGTTATACACTAATACACTAACTTTTTTTTTTTTTTACACATACAAGAGGATTAATACTGGTTCCCCAATTCCCCTCCTAGTGACTCGAACTCGGGATATGGGATACGCCGAGCGAGGTATGCACCACTGCGCTAAACCCTCTTCGTCACAATAATACACTAACTTATCATACTAACTCGGACTAATACCAAAAATTTTATGGAGTCATCGATCACTTCATGTATTGACACATGTCCAAAATGTATTTATTGTAGGACACGTGTCAATACACTATTTGTGAATAACTGTGGATGACTCCATAAGTCGAGTCATCCGATGGCTCCATAACAAAACAACACTAATACAATTTACTATTTAATATGAACTAATACACTCATCACTCAATGCTAATAGTACAAAACCATTACATAATTGTTTTACATGTATTCTTCAACAACATAATTAACAATCCAAGTAAAACATGTCAACAATTTTACGAGCATTCGAACAACTCTAACCATCTTGTAAAAAGTAAAAACAATAATAATAATTAAAAAAAAAAAAAAGTCCCTCGAGAAAGAAACAAAATAATAACTACTAACAATACCCGTATGAACAGAACAGTCCCTCAACAAGTGACAAGATATTAATAACTTCAAACAATTGCTAAATAGCATGGTTGATAAAGAACTATACTCAACTGTATATATAAGTATTTTTATCTTTAAAGTTATTGCAAATTAAAATAAATGTAAAATCTCAAAAAATTTGAAAAGATATGAATGACTTGTGATTTTGTGAACTTTAAAAAAATAAAAAATGAATACCTTGCCATTTTTAGAGACTTTTAAAAAAATATTTGGAAATCATAATTTAATGTCTCAAGATTTCTAAAATTTTAAAATGTCAAATTTAAGTACATTAAAATTTAATGTATATATATATATATACTAATACAATGCCCGTGTATTACACGGGTGCTTGCTAAATTTTTTTCTTAAGATTTAAAATTAATGAGAAAAAGTAGTTTAAAATTTAAATACTTTTTATACAAAAATACATATTATTATATATTTTAGTATGACACTTGTTACTTGTACGACTTACATGTGTTTTATTATAATAATTTTTCTAACTTATAACCTATAAATACATTATACATAAATATATTGACTGAAAAATAATTTTATTTTTCTAATTAATTTTAGTAAATTTTTTATTATTATAATAATAAATATAATTTATTTATTTTATATATACAATATGGATATCAAATTGAAATTTATCAAAAGATGATTAATTTGATATATTATATGTAAAACCGATAAGAAATACTGAATTTATCAACTTTTAAAATACATTTACAAATATTTTTCTAATTAATTTTAGTAAATTTTTTATTATTATAATAATAAATATAATTTATTTATTTTATATATACAATATGGATATCAAATTGAAATTTATCAAAAGATGATTAATTTGATATATTATATGTAAAACCGATAAGAAATACTAAATTTATCAACTTTTAAAATACATTTACAAATATTTTTCTAATTAATTTTAGTAATTTTTGTATTATTATAATAATAAATATAATTTATTTATTTTATATATACAATATGGATATCAAATTGAAATTTATCAAAAGATGATTAATTTGATATATTATATGTAAAACCGATAAGAAATACTAAATTTATCAACTTTTAAAATACATTTACAATTCAATAGTTATAATAGGAAATGATATTAAAATACAATTAATACATCTAAAATGATCATAAATAAATCAACATATTTATAGTAATCCGAACCTAATTATTTTTGTATTGGAATTAAATTAAATTGAATAATGCTACATTATCAACCTAGTATACAACTAGGTTGACAACACAAGTGAAGACATTCAAAAAACATAAGAATAAAAAAATACATAAGTGGATGTTTCCACTTGTATGTGTTGTCAACCTAGTTGTACACTAGGTTGGTAATGTAGTATTTTTCATTAAAATTTATCCAAGCCAAATAATAAAACATGAAATTTTGACACCCTAGGATCACGAAGCATGCGAGTCTGCCACTTAGGCTCAGCACATTCGAAAACTATATATAGGGTAGATATATATATATATATATATATATATATATATATATATATATATATTTATATTTCATCATTTTGGAAAATATTAAAATGCAAGATATATCTGATGGTAAGTGAAGTTGACATCTTTTGTTCGTTTTCAATGTTTATATTAACTTAATATTTTTATTTTACATGAAAAAAATCATTAATGAAAAAATATCAGAAATGAACCTTCGTAATGTTCTCTTGCATTTCTTAATAATTATATTTTAATAATTATATTAATACTATATTTTAAAATGGAGTTAGTTGCCACATCACAAGTTCGCACAAAAAAATCCATAAATGTCAAAAATACTATATTTTTATTGAAAATCTATTAATTCCATTTAAAATTATAAGTGCCGTTTTACACTATTTTATTAACTAGTGATCAATCTGTGCATTTGCACGGAGAAAAATACATAAAAAAGATAATAATATAAAAATAAAAAAACAAAAATACGTAACCACTATTCAATTCATAAAAAAAATATGAATTAAGAATATGATTCTAAATTTTATTAAACATATTTGTTTGTATACAACATTCATGGTTTTCATATCGTCAGAATCACCATCACCACATATCATTATCTTCAAACGCTTTCCATTCGTAACTCTAGGAAGAGCAACGTACAACTGTCCATGACTGAAAACAGAGTTGTTCAAGACTAAGCGGACGTGTGAGAAAGATTGGTCTTGACTCTTGTTGATCGTCATAGTATATGAGACCATGATAGAAAATTGTCTGTGTTGAAACGTGAACGGTACCCTCAAACAAATAAAGAATAATAAAATGTGTGCCGAATTTATTATAATTGTCAGCAAATGTAAACATTTGGAACAGATGTGAAAGCACTAAAAAAATAGAAAATAAACAAATAAAGCAATAAAGAAAATAAATAAAAAAATATCATTCTTGAATTTTATAGGGAATAAATGGAAAGTACAATGACAACAAAAACCACGACTCAAGAGGCCAACCGGATAACCAAAAAAAAAAAAGTTCATCAAGATTAGATTTTTTTCAGCTAAGTAGGTAAAGGAAACTAAATTATTTAACCAATATAAATAAGAAAAAAGGGTCATTATATACATTTTTAAACTTTCCGAGTAAATAAGAGATATGGTAATTACAACAAAACCCATAACATATAGGTGGATAATGTAATTTAATGCAGAATAATAAAATTAAATAAAAAAAATGGTAATTGCTTTAGGCGCGAAATGAAAACTAATAATATTAAATGCTGAAACTTTTTGCGGGATAATATAATTAAATGCAGGATAATAAAATTATATGATGTTTGCTCCAAAAATTATATAAATAGATGTAGATATAGTAATCAACTTGTGCAATTGCACAGAGAATAACACTTAAAAAATATAACAATATAAAAAAAAACAAAAATAAATCATAATTTGATTCATGAAAAAAATATGGAATAAGAAAATGATTCTCAAAATTGATTTTGATCAAGTAATTGTTATGGAAGAACCGTTACCATTTTCTTTATGCTAATACATCCGACCATTTTCATGAGCGGGTGTGACTTAAAATTTGCGTTCAATTTTTTTTTTTTTTTTTTTT
>CACSLK010020742.1:4893095-4903866 GCA_902706635.1 Striga hermonthica | reverse complement strand
AAAAAAAAAAATAAAGTCATACGGATTTTCAATGAAACTATTTCCAGCAGGATCGTCAAGAATGAAGGTAAAACTTGATTCAGCAGTTGCGCAAGCTCTCAGTTTTACCAAGAACTCATCGATGGCTTTAGCTGTCTGGGGATCCACTTTCTGATAAAACAAGGAAAACAGTATTAACAAAGATGATGATGCCTGCTAAGTCAACAAGAACATGAGCAAAATTTTACCTTCCGCTCCTCTTGAAGTGCTGCCAACTCATCCGCAGCTCTCATCAGCATTCCTTCAACCTAAGAACCGATCAGAAAAGATGACAAATCAGCTACATGGCAAGGAAAATTGGGGAGACGACAAATGGTACATTTGGAAAATAGGAACTAAGACACATGAAACTCAGTGAATCAACAAAAAGTCCAATCAGAAACTGGAATTGGAAATAATTACTTCTTCAATGTGAGCCACAAATTAAAAATGCTTCATTTGGATGAGGAAGAAAATAACATTAAAAAAAAGTATGAAGAATTGGATTAACATGCACGAATGTGATCAGCTATATCCAACTGCCAATGGAATGGCCATATACGAAAAATGAATATCTGCAATTGGTTAATTATTATTCGAATTAGAACTTGAACTATCTGTGCAGAGAAGAGGAACAGAAGAATGAATTGTCTTCTGCTCTCCCCTTATGATGTCCTGAAAAGATTGTGTCCCTAAATTAAATAATATCTAGCAGTTAACTCGTATCCCGAAAATTACTGCAGAACCAGCATTAGCGCAAGAAAACAGTGATTTAAGCAAAAGATTTTGATAGAGATGTACATACTGTTGATAAAGACCCACGCTGAGCCTCGGGAGGGATCTCAAATTCCAATTCAGGTATCTGCACAGTGAACATAAGTAATGAGGGAGGAAAAGCGAAAGTGCCCATGAATAGTAATTTCTCCAAACAAGTACGAAAGTCCTATGCCTTATATGAGAAAAACAAATCAACACTCTACAGTATAAAAAACTGCCGCTTGACTTTAACCACTTCTTCAAAAATCATGCACACATGCATTCAAGAACTCAACCGACCAGAAGAAAAGTACCTTAATTGTGGCTGTTTCTGACTTCACAACTTGGCGATTGAACATCTGCGCAAACATGCAGACAACATTGAAACTGTAGAACTCAACAAAAACAGTTTACTAAACACACACAAACACTAACAATCATTTATATATTTGTGTATATATATCGGTTCTTGAAGCGCCCACATATTGACATGTGAAGAGCCTATCCTACAACATCCAACTCCTTAGGACACAACCTTTTGATCACCTGATGGAACTTCCAGCAAGTAATGACAACCTTTAGGTTGGATTTCCCCCGCAAATTGCACTTCATTATTCCTTCAAAATGAAGACAAAAGGAGTTAGAATTTTATAAATAACCACAAGTCCAAGAAAGACAATATTGGTAAAGAGGGCCATGGGAGAACCAAAAGTATAATTACCTCTCACCACAATGGGGGCATTCGAAAGCTGATAACAATATCTGTCGTGAAAGATATATGAAATTAAAATATACAGAACAATATTTCTGGTGAACTTACATAAAAGGATGCCAGAGCATGAATTCATTTTTTTTTTATTCATGATATCATATATCTACTCATTCAAAACTAGTAAATCTGTAAATGGTAGCTGAATGTAAATAGACACTACCTTTCTGAAATGTGGAATCTGAGTTAACAAAAACCGTGTTGTCCCCTGCAGATAAGAACTTAAGCAGTTAGTCGAATTAAAAACTAGGATATATGTATGGCAAATACATTTACAAGTTTCGTATAGTCCTATCCCAACGTGCAGATGTATGATACTCACAGCAATCACATATTATGGTTGTTTGATAAAACGATACAGAAAATTGTAAAAAATGTTTATTACAAACTGCAAAATATTAAAATGACAGAAACACAAAATTCAAAACTTACAACTTAAGACCCAAAACCAAAAACAGATAAATGAAAATCCACTTCTTGTCTTCATCACTAATTATGATAGGGGGTGTCTATATGTACACCCCCTTGTGTGTAAAAAAGGGGTGTACATATAGCACTTTTCTTTGTGTACTTTATTAAAAGGGGGTGTACATATAGCATTGCCCTTATGATATTAGATCTCCAACGGGTAGAGGTAGCCACGTTTAGAATACTAAAATGGTCAGATATTTTTAATGCACACTTTTACTGGTTCTGAAAAACATCTAACTTCTACTGCAAATTTCATTCTCCGTGTTGTCCTGGAAATGCAGTCAAAGTGAGCCCTTAAAACATATGCGACGTAAGAAAAAACATCCATAAGGCAGACTCTTGCAGACCTATAGATGTATAAGTTCAATAAAGAAACACGGCTTACAAAGTTGAGAATATAAATTCAAGAACCATTTTCCCTAGCCCATTTAAATATAGAAACAACAAAAGAACATCCAATGCAATTGAACGTAACCAAAAAACACTCACCAAGAACGGAAAATCCAATAAGCACCACGCAAGCACCCAACTATTACTTAACAGAAACAAGCAATTGACAGAAATCGAGTAAGGGAGCACATACATTCTCTTCACATCTCATGCAGAGGCTCTCGATTTGATAGAGGGGAGCGTCTACATTCTCGGCGGCCACAGCCTCTGCCACTGAACCAACGTCCACAATCTGGCTACCGCCATGAGCTGAATCCTTCGTCTCCATTGGTAAACTGACTCTTCAATAAAGTGGGTATCAGTATTTTCTTGATACTGCAGCTCGCTCAGCTAATGTATTAGATTCAGACAAAGAATTTCTTCCGCTGTTTTATGGATTGTTTTTCAATTGTGAAAAAAGAGGCAGAAAGTGCAAGAACACCGGTGTTTATGCAAGAGTCGAAGGCTTTTGAAAGGATGAGAAGGGTTTAGTGTGGACTTAGTTTACAACTACAATTGAACCATTGGTAAAGGATAACTATGATACCTTAGTTGGGGCTGATGAAGCTCTACGCGGATGGGGCGGACGGCGGTCGGCGGCGAGAATGAAGCCTCTGTGAACTGATTCTGAGCTCTGAAGTGTTTTTAAGTTAACTAAACAAAAACGACGTCGTTTGTCTTCGTTACAAACGACGACGTTTCAATTTAATTAAAAGAAAAAATCTGGGCCTCGTTTTTTATTAGTACGCTGGTTTCTACCGTCTCTGTCTACGTAGGGTTTGGGGGTTTCATGATTGCGTCATACTGAAGAACGACGGGTCCACCACGAACCGGAAAATTGAACCAAGATGAGCGCGGATCTGGTGGCCGCGAGCCCACACGGGAACCTGGACGAGCAGATTGCCCAGCTCATGCAGTGCAAGCCATTGTCCGAGCCCGAGGTCCTTTTTCGAGCTCTTTCTGCCGTTATATTTGCTTCTGTTTTGGTAATTTTTAGTGTATATTCTTACAGATCTTGACCCATTGGGTGGGTTTATGTTAATGTTTAAATTCTGGAAATGATATTGTTGGTATTTGTGGCCCAAGTGATATTTTATTAATGGCCCAATACTCAAACTTTTCTTTGGCCCAATTTCTTCGGCCTGAGCCCAGTTTCGGCAGTCCACGTGATCTGAGAGATCTTGACAGTTCGTAGAAAATTAACCTGATCTTGTCCATTCATTTTTAATTACCGTTAGAAGCCCTAAGTTAGTCAGCAGCCACCACCAGCCCTAAATTAGTCTTTTACGCAGCTTCTGAAAAACTCTCTCTATCTCTCTCTTGCTCTCCTTTTCTAACTTTTGTGTCAAACTGAACATACCACTTTCTATCCTTAGAGCATCTGCAACCGAATACACAAACTCAAACCCATTTTGCAGTACACATCCCATTTTGCAGTAATTCATCTTCAACCGAAAAACCCATTTTCCAACCCAAAAGAATATTCTCGGAATATTCTCTTTTACATCAACTTTTATAACTTTTCAATACTACACACATATTTTACAATTTTACAATTATACCACATTTTTATTTTTCAATTCAATTTAGAATTTATGTAATAAAATCGGAGAAATAAATAGTCATTAAAAATAAAAATTAAAATTAAAAATTAAAAAATAAATAGTCATTAATAATTACAACACACAAGATAAAATCAAAAAACTACAACGAACAAGATGAGAAAATTAAAAATTAAAACACACAAGATGAGAAATTAAAATTACAACAATCAAGTAAAAATAGATAGTCTTCCAAGTCTCGAAATTGGTGAATTCCTCCCACAGATGATCAATTAGTGCATTTCGAAGTGCAATGTGATATCTTTATTTCTAATTTTTATAAGATAAAGATTTTTTAGTATTTTACATTATTATTGTGAATAAATTAACATTAATATGTATAATTACTCTATTATGAACAAATATAAAATAATATCATATTAATTATTTTAAATATCATATTATATAAATTTCATGAAAGTAAAAAAAAAGAAATTTTTTTTGTATTCTTTAAACTTAATTTTCTATTTATAAGATGTTTATTTTATCCTTTTTACTATTTAAAAACTAAAGAAAATAAAAAAAAAATCAGTTTCTATAAATTAAATAAACCTAAAGGACCAAAATGTAAAAAAAAAAAGATGGAATGCATAATTTGCGTTCCGAGCAAATATGCGTCGATCTGAGGAGAGAGAGTGTGGAGATCGCAATTTGCGATCGATTTTTGGCATTGATTGGAGCTTCCCGTACTGCAAATTTTGCGTTTTGCAGTACGGTTGGAGAAGGTCTTAGACATCTAGGTGATAAGGGGGGTTGTGATTTTGGTGAGAGTAGTGTGGATAAGCCAGTCCTTTTTAGCGAGAGGGATTAAGGGGTTTTCGTGTTCGGGCTGTTTTCAGGCCGAGCTTGGTGCGACCGTCAGTGGTGTTACCCTGGGTTTACAGTGCCGGAGTCTTTGAGGTCAAGGGTCCAATTGATCGGTTCTTTGTCGGCTATTCGGTGACTCATTTTGTGGGTTTGACAATAGGGGACTGAGCCTGCTCGATTTTGAATCACCTTCGTGACATTCGTGAGATTCGGGCCTCATTCAAGCATTCGGCAAAATGGTGTACTCGTTCCTATTTTATGCTTTGTTTATTTTTCAGCTTTGTCAATTATTTATATTGTTTAATTGCTGAATTTTGTCTGTCTATTGATAATTTCCGGTTTCGGCTTGAAGCAAACAAACCGGGACAAGTTCGGGCTCAAACGAGGGCTGTCCGGGACAAAAAGGTTTGCTGTCCGGGGCTTATCGAGTGCTTCCTGGACCTGCTTGGAGCTGTTCGAACCTGCTGGGAGCTGCCGGGACGAACCAGCAGTTATTCGGGACAAACCGGCTGTTATTCAGGACTGTTCGGGGCTAGCCCGGGCCCGGCGAGTCGAGCCAGACGACCACCCAACAATATGGTAGCTATTCATTTGTTTGTTTGTTTGTTTTAATGATTATGAATTTATGATTCTCAGAGCTATATTTTCTTGGATCATTATTTGGTGTTCGTTGGGCAAAGCATTTGATCCGTAGTTTAGAAAGTTGTGAATCACATTTTTCTGTGGAATGTTAGAATTGTTGAGCTTAAGAGTTCAAAGTTATGCCTTTTTTTTTTTTTTGTGTGTGTGTTTTGGTGAATAGGATGCAAGTCGGAGAATCTAAACCGATGAAGCTGAAAAAAAAAAGGTAGGAAGCTGAGGAACTTGCAAAATAACTATAGGGAAACCAACAGTTTTGAAATGTCAAAGGAATTGTGTTGATTGTCAGCATTTTTATATTAGCTGCATATGCGTGTTTACGAGTTCCGTTGATAAATTGTGTTGATTGTCAGCTGAGTCGACTTGGGGCCTTCCCTAAAATTTACAAGACATTAGCTACTGAGTTCAATCAAATGTAAAACTCTTTAAGCTGGATTGTATGACTCTAGTCCAAAATCTAATTTAATATGATTTAAAATTATTTTATGTTGCATATGGATTGAGTAGATTACTCCTAACTATGGATAAACTATGTTAGAGTTCATTATTTTCATATGTAGGTTAGAGGCTTATGTGGAAAGGCTAAGGAAAAACTAATGGAGGAAAGTAACGTCCAGCTATGAATTTGCATTTTCATTTCATTTTCGCCAAGCGGATTTGTTCTAGAGTAAGCTGTATATATTGAAATACAGTATCATCCTTTTGGGTGGTTTTATGAAAATTGGCTGGACCTCAGATTAATGTATTTGTTACTGGATGCAGCCAGTGAAAAGTCAGTGACAATTTGTGGTGATCTTCACATAATGGCCAATTTCACGACATTGCCGAACTTTTTCGCATTGGAGGCAAGGTATTTAATTGACTATGATGTTCATAAAGCTTGTATGTATCTCTATATGTTTGCAATAGGAGAAATCAATCTGCGAGAGCAGTCAATGGATCGGACTTGAGGATGACTGTGCTGTCAGGTCGAAATTGCACAGAAATTTATCTTGTCTGTATTGGCTCTTAGTTATGAATACAATGGGCGCCGTCACTTCTTAACATGATAAGAATGCAAATATAAATTTATTTCCATGTATGCTGCATGTTTTCTCTTTGATGATGTTATGCTACTGGTCATCTTGCATCTATCTGAAATGCTAGGTTGTCCCAACTTGTTATTCCAGCAAACTGAATATCCGCATTTGTAGATAACTTTGGGGGCATTCTTCAATTTATTGCTTTTGGAATTTCTGACTAGACTTCAGCCATGACTTATGTTATTCTGATGTATGTAGGCCTTGAGATTCTGGGGCCATATTCTATTTCTGTCACATCAGCAAACACATTCAATTTTTGAGAAAATCCTTCCACTATGGGATCATTTATTTTCTGTAAAGCAAAAGCATACCCTAGAAGACCAAACAGAGCTCGCTCAGCAACATTCCAATCGATTATTTGCTTTACTAGATTCTTTTTATCATCTTAATTTTTAACAATGAATTATAGTTTTTTCTTTTGCCTTTGGCTTGCAGATCACCCTAAGTCTATGGATTCTATGATGAATGTCTGGACAAGTGACTGTCTTTATCCTCCTTGCGATTATTTTTCCAGCTATATTCAGAATGTTCTATTACTTGCGCTTCTTATCCCAAACCTTTGGAATCAAATTATCTGACAATACAGTGCAATATTATTATGATCCAATTAAAAGGGCAAAAGAATGCAGATGTGCATGTTTCATAATCATTGAGTTGTAGTCTTGGTCTTGATACTGTTAGTCTGCATTTTAAAATTTTCATAGATATAAAGCGGTACATGACGTTTTGCCAAAAGCAAACTATGAGTTGTTGGGAAGGTAATTTTACTTCAGTTTCTAATTTTCTATATCAACTCCAAATTGTGGAGACCGATGCTATCAGTTGTCTCCTTGTCCATTTGCTTGTAGAATGTGCAAGTACTGATTCTTTTTTATGTGTTACTTTATTTGAAAATAGTGACTATAGTCTTAAGCAAGCCTCATGGGAGTAGTGGAATAAGGAGGAGTTAACACAGAAGTTATGTACATTTGGATTAGCACAATCACCTCATGATCATTGTTTCTTTAGTATACATAAAGGAGGGAGCTTCATGGCTATAGTGGTTTATGTGGATGATGTGTTACTCACAAGCAATGATGAGAATCTAGTAGTGGAACTTAAACAATTTCTTCACATAGAGTTTACCATCAAAGACTTAGGCACAACAAGATACTTTCTAGGAGTGGAGGTTACAAGGAGTGACGCTGAGACAACTTTGTGCCAAAGGAAGTATATCTTAGACATGCTTAGTGATATGAACATGTTAGATTGCTCTAGCACATCCACTCCATTACCTTGTGATGTAAAATTGCAGACTGAAGATGGAGAGACTTTGAAAGAACTGGAGCAGTTTAGAAGGATTATAAGAAGACTTCTCTACTTAAATTTGACACGGCCTAATACTACAGATGCTGCACAACAGCTTAGTCAGTTTGTCAATGCACCTTGCACCTCTCATTGGGCAGCTGCCATGCATATACACTCAAGTATCTTAAGGGTACAACATCTCATGGTCTATTTTTCCCACTGATGGCACTTTCTCTTTATCTACCTATTGTGATGTCGATTGGGCTTCATGCAAAGATACTAGACGATCAGTCACTGGTTATTGTGTGTTTTTGGGAGGCTAGTTGAATTTTTGGAAATCCAAGAAGCAACAAAACAGTGTCACGATCATCGGCCATGAGCACCACAATTTCTGAGCTACTGTGGATCACTTATATTGTGCGGGATTTGTGCATCCTGGTGCCATACCCTATACCTCTATGGTGTGATAATACAAATGCTCAACCATGTTCCGACAACAATTAAAAAGATTGGCACATACATTCACTTTCTATTTTGCAGTCTTCTTTGATTCCTCGTAAAATGTGTAAAGAGGATAAAAGCATTGGTCGCCACAAAGAATTTGATCCCAATTCTCGGGAACGGTCATATTAGACAATGTTTGGCCAAATAATTTTGTGATTGGTATTGACTTCTATTATATCCTTCATATCCCACAAGTTTCGGATAAATGATAGGCTCATTGAAGGAGATAAAATGGCCAGATCGATACGTACTAGGTTCTCCATACCAACACTGCAAATGAATTTAAAATGAACATGAAAAATAAAAAGTATAAATTTATGTAAAGGAAAAAAGAAAAAAAAATGGTACCGTTGATTCCCAAACAATCCTCCAACATCGTAGTATCCAACATCAGTGGGCAATTTCAACCTTCAAACTTAGAGAACATATGTTGTATCAAGTCATTCAGATGAAGAAGATCGGTACTATAAGTGGAGGGAGAAGCCTCATATTATTCTTCCTCTCTTTGATGACATAACTATCAAGTGTCGGATTGATGAGTGAAACATTTTTGTTGTGTGTAATGACCACCGTATCAATCAAGTCTCTCAACACCTTGCGATTTTTGGGAGGAATGTATCAAAAGTAGAGAACATTTCCAAAATGACTCTCGAGATTCGATTCTACGGTTGGTGGCCCTAGTGATCAATGAGATTGGATGTGTTGATTGAGAATTTTTCTCAAAACACTGATACGCAACATTTCCTGCATCACCGTTAACCATTAAGCAAGGTAAGGTTATCCCTGAGAGTGCCATACATAGTTGCAACATCTATATTTTGTAGCACTTTAATTCTAATATTCGATTCAGTCAATCTATCGAGTCCATCAACGGTAGTATACTCGTACTCGATCATCGCAAAACGTTTATCCACGTTGTGAGTCATTGAATATCGTCCTTACACTAAAAAACACAAAATTTAGAGCTATAACGAATTGAAATGAGATTCTCTTCCAAAGTTTCTCCAATTAGTTTTGAGTTACTTCTACTTTGTAAAGTTCAAATTATATCGAATTGTTTTACGGTGGTTTGTGTGTATATACGCTGTATATCTCAATTTTCAAATTTTTCCATAGATCACCGTTAATTATCACAGTTCGATATCATTTTAATTTACAAAGTAAAAGTATCTCAAAACTAATTGAGGGAAACTTTGGAAAAGAATCTCATCTCAATTCGATATAGCTCTAAATTGTGTTTTTCTAGTGCAAGGACGATATTCAATGGCTGACAACGTGGATAACGTTTCGCGATGATCGAGTACGAGTATAATACCGTTGATGGACTCGACATATTGACTGAGTCGGATACTAGGATTAAAGTGCTTCAAAATATAGATGCTCAAAGTATGCATGACACTATCATAAATAACCATACTTTGCTTGATGGTTGACAGTGGTGCCAGAAATGTTATGTATTAGTGTTTTGAGAAAACTCTCAATCGAATACATTCAATCTCTTTGATCACTAGGGCCATCAACTGTAGATTGAATCTCGAGAGTCATTTTGGAAATGGCCTCTCCTTTTGGTACAATCTTCCCAAATATTGAAAGGTGTTGAGAGGCTTGATTGATACAGTGGTTGCACACAACAAAAATATTTCACTCACTAGTCTGACACTAGATAGTTTTGTCCTTAAGAGAAAGATTGTCAACATGGGCATATTCTGACTCTTGTAATTACTAGTCTTCTTAGCCTGAATGACTTGATTCATCATATGTTCCCAGAGTTTGAAGGTTCAAATCGCTCACCGACGTTGGATACTTTAATAGGAGGATTGTTTGGAGACCAGTGGTACCCTTTTTTTTGTCTTTTTTTCTTTTACATCAATTATTTTTATTTTTTTTCCATGTTCATTTTAAATTTATTTGTAATGTTGGTATGCAGAACCTACTACGTGTGTCCATCTGACCATTGTATCTCCTTCATCGAGCTTATCGTTTATCCGAAACTTGTGGAATATGAAGGATATAATAGAAGTCAATGCCGAGTCGCATAAATTATTTGGCAAAGTATTGTCTAATACGACCGTTCCTAAGAATTGAGATCAAATTCTTTGTGACAACCAATGCTTTTATCCTATTTACACGTTTTACCAGGAATCAAAGAAGATTGTAAAATACAAAGTGAATATATGTTTTAGTCTTTTTAATTGTTGTCAGAGCATGGTTGAGCATTTGTCCCGTCCGCCATTTCATGATTGCAGTCATACTGAAGAACGACGCCCCAACACGAACCGAAAAATTGAGCAGATTGCTCAGCTCATGCAGTGCAAGCCATTATCTGTGCCCGAGGTCCTTTTGCGAGCTCTTTTTGCCATTATATTTGCTTTTGTTTTGGTAAGTTACTAATTTTTAGTGTACATTCT
>CACSLK010020742.1:4840449-4878430 GCA_902706635.1 Striga hermonthica | reverse complement strand
TTTTTTTGAGATTGATTCAACAATAAGAAAAATGAACCCAATAGATAAAATATGTGGATGAAGCCGATGAAGACAATCGGATTAGTAAGGAAAAAAAAAATTTGTGATCGGAAAAAAAATCAGGTCTCTGATACCATGATAAGAAACAAACGAGACGGAATTTGGGAATTGATCATCTCAATCGGATGATTCAATGTTCTATTAACCATGAATATATATACACAAAATTAGGGCTACAGTTACCTAAATAGAACCTAAGGTTAATATAACAATTACACAAATATACACAATAACACTTTGTACTGCATATGGTTTGATATTATAAATGGTGTCTGTGTTGTGACTTCTTTGTGTGGAATTTGTGTTTAAAGGAGGTATTTTGTGCTTCAAATCAGAGCTGTATGTTGATGTTTATTTAGTTGATTTAAATCCTTTGTGCTTTTAACTCATTGATTTAGGAGAGAAAAGTGTGTTGGGAGAAAACTTGACCAAATTAAATGCACAGTTTAAACAAAAAAAAAAAAAAAAAAAAAAAAAAAAAATCTATTATCTAATACCAGCCTATTTCCGGCTGCCTTGGGTAGTCCTCCTATTCTGGCTTTGGCCGGCTGTAATTATTTGTTTTTATCAATGAATCTATCGTTTTGGAAAAAAAAATACCAGCCTAATTCCAAAGTTTGAATGAAAAAAAGTTGCTAATCATATATCAACAAATCAGGCATAGTAGTAATTAATAATTCGTTGGAGTCTATCCCTCTGCTACTAAATCAGAGGATTAATTAATAATAGCCACAATTACTCTTTAGTAAACCTTAGTAAATGTTTACAGTTAAATGTTAAAAAAGGCGTGTATGGGTTTTGAATTGTGTGAGTGCAGGTAGATATAAGGCTAAAAATGTGTGTTGATTGATTTTTCCCAATATATATATGTATGCAACCAGTATCAATAAAGCAGCTTGAGCCTCCTCCATAAACAATTAACACATACAACCCATATAGTCTATACCTACAATATTTAATAACTAATTAGGGCCTCTCTTCTTCTTCTTCTTCTTCTCCAGCTCGTCCTGGCCGTGTCCCTTAGAACCGAACTCGTACATTATCTATCGCACAATATTGCCGGAAGAAGCCTAGCGCCTTGACCGGGACCTTTCCACCTCTCGCCTACCCTTACAACATATTAATTAATTATAGGCGACAGGTGATGAGATCGGCCTCCGACGGTGATGAGATGAGATCGGCCTCCACGGCTCCCAAACACCAAGTGTTTCTGCCGGAGGGGCCGTTTCTGGCTGGCTGGCCGCCGGCTAAAAGAGGTGATGATCTCAAAGGAAATCAAGCTCTCATTCCAGAGAATGGAATGTGATGTTTTACGTCATGATTGATTAACAAACAATGTTTTGTTTTTTATATTTAAAAGTAATGCATAATGCGATGTAACAAACAAGATTTATTTTTTTTATATTTCAAATAATGTTGTGTTTGGTTATCCACAATATTAATGTTTTCTTTTAATTCTTTCTTATATTTCGAAATAATGTTATGTTTGGTTATCCATTCCGTTTTCGTGAGCGCTATGTGAGGGTAGAGTAGATCATCAAATAAAGCTATTGTTATGTAACAACTCCATTTACCAAAAAAAAAAAAAAATGCTATAACACTTTTATTTGTAAAAAACATTATTTAAAATGGTATATTATATAACTAAAAACAATTAAAGTACTGCAATGCAAATAATAATAATAATAATAATAATAATAATAATAATAATAATAATAATAATAATAATAATAATAATAATAATAATAATAATAATAAATGGCATCTATTGTGCTAAGTGCTAACACTTGTATTTGTCTATTTGGAACCATATAACTAATTCCATTCATTAATTAATAAGCTAAGTGCTAATAGTCATTGCTGACAATTCTCCTGGCATAGTGCTAATAATGGACAAGATCAAAATGACTCAATTAAATTCTGGTGCTTCTTCTATTAGTGAAGTTTCTATTGCAGAATTAATATACAAATTAAATAGGTATATGGGCTTGAAACTAAATACAAATATTCTTTCATAATTAATTAAATTAATTTTAAATTTTTAATTATAGTAAGGGTATTATACAGGTATGTACGAGAGAGAATGCACCTATTTTCAAGGTCCCTAAAAACAATCCTAACTAATTGACCATCTGGCCCAAGCCCACATGGACCGACTGGTCCAATCCACAGGCCATCAGGCTCTCCGACAACTTCAACATCTCCGGCGCCCCCGCCACCGCCACCTCGCCGCTATCGGTTATTTATTTTTTTATTTATATATATTTTTTAATATTTTCTTTGCTCTTTGTATCTCTCCTTAATCTCATTAATCATCACTTTTATTTGATAAAAAATAAAGAGAAAAGGTGTGTAAATTAAGAATCCTAAACTAATTGACCAATCCTTTTCCTAGTTAACAATTAGTGTGAAATCTTAACATAAGCCCCTTTTGCCTATATAAATACACGCACCAAACTTACTTAACCGAAATAAATAATTAATTAATTAATTAATTAATTAAGCTGCTTATATAAGAGTTTCTTGTTTCTAGCTAGTAGATTTTGGGCCAACTTGTAGCTGATCAGTTAAGTGTTCAAAAGGCGTGGTTTTGAGTAAGTTGAATTGTGAAAAAGGTGTGAGTTAATTTGTGGTAGATAGAGTGTTAAAAAGGTGTGTAGATGAGTTGATTTGTCCAATACAATATATATATATACGTAACCAGTAATAAAAAAGATGCATAATCAGTATTGAACTTCCCGCATAAGCAATTATTAATTACAATCATATTAATTCTATACATACAGTTACTAATTAATTATGTCAACCATTTTTGCAATCATGCTGATGATTATCATAATCATCGTTGGCCTCTCTTCTTCTTTTGTTGATGCTCCAGCTCGTCGTGGCCGTGTCCTTGGCCAATCTTCTTCTTCTTCTGGTGATGCTCCAACTCGTCGTGGCCGTGTTCTTAGAACCAAACTCGTGCATTACTTATCGCATGAGTCCCCATACTATGACCCAACCATATCCCCAGAAGAAGCCTCCCGCCTCGACCGGGACTTCTCCGCCTCCCGATTCTCCTACCTCGCTGCTGCTGCCGCCGCCACCACAACAACATCCATCGTCGAGACACCGCTCCAGCCCACCAATGAGAGCTCCGCTTTTCTCGCTCGCGTGCATGTCGGCACCAACAACGACGACCAACGCGACATGTTTATCATAGTCGACACTGGCTCGGGCCTGATGTGGGTTCAGTGCAACCCAGACAACTACTACGCTCCGGCACCGGTGTTCGACCCCAAACGCTCCTCCACCTTCCGCAAGGAGATGTGCAACGACCCGGCCAGCGCCTGCTCTCCTAGTTACGGATGGGTCACTTGCGATTACAAGTACTGCAGGTTCGAAATCGCCTACGTCAAGGGAGAGTGTAGAGGTTACCTTGGCCGGGAGACATTAGAGTTCGAACCCCTCGATAACAACAACAACGAGGAGGAGGCCGAGAGGTTCGTTCTCGAGAACATCACCTTCGGCTGCGCCACTATTTCTACTTTAAGAATCGATGGCGTGTTAGGACTCAACGCTAATCGCGTCTCCCTCATCTCCCAGACGAGGTCCTCGCGCTTTGCCTACTGCATCGGCAACATCAGCGACCCCACGTACCCTTACAACATACTGATTTTAGACGATAAGGAAGAGATCGGGCTCCACGGCACCCAAACAACCCTCATCGTCAACAACCATTACTACATCTACCTCGAGGGCATCACGGTCGGAGGTCAAAACGTCATGGGATTCGATTTCCGCATGTCGATGCTAATGGACTTGGGCGCAACCTACACCTTACTACCCATGGGGTTGCTCAAGAAGCTCGAGGCTGCAGTCGCGGACGTGATTGGAGGGACCCTTACTAGGACCTACTCGATTAAGTTCAACAAGTCGTACACGCTGTTGTGCTATGTAGGGTTTGTGGGCAGGGACCTGGCCGGGTTCCCCGTTGTGGAATTCAAGTTCAACGGAGGTGCCGTGCTCGAGCTCTCCGCTGAAAACATGTTCAGGGACGACGGGGATGGCAATTTCTGCCTCACGGCAGCCACATCTGAGCAGCATGACTTTGAATTCGGCGTCCTGGGGAACTACATGCAGCAATACTATTACGTTGCCTTTGATCTCACGGAGAATCAGCTCTCTTTCCAAAGGATGGAGTGTGATGTTTTACAAAACGATTAACAAACATGGTTTAATTTCTTTCTTATATTTCTAAATAATGTTTAGTTTAGTTATCCATGAGTTTTTGTATTCCTAAATTTGATATACAAACTCAATAAGTATATATATAGACTTGAAACTAAATACAAAATATTATTTCATAATTCATTAAATTAATTTTTAATTATAAATTATAATAATTAAGGGTATTGCACGAGATAATGCACGTCCTAATTAATCTCAAGGTCCCTAGCTAATTAAAATTAAAAACAATCCTAACTAACTGATGAATCCTTTTCCTAACATGAAATCTTAACATGAGCGCCTATAAATAAATACACGCAACAAACCTAACCCGCCAAATAAGTAATTAATTGCTGTAGTTTTGATTGAATCGATTTGTGTTTGAGTTGTTAAAGAAAAAAATTATCCCCAAAACATGATGACGATTATCCTTGTCGTCGTCTCCTTGATATTTTCTGCCGCCTCAGCCACGGTGTCGTCGGGGGGCAACGATGAAGCTCCGGCGGATGATATAGTAGTCCAGCATTTCCTGTGGTGCATGACCACGACTAAACTCGAATTACACAACATCGACGGCCAGTCATGCTATACTTTTTTTAAGTATTTGCCACTTGTGAAAGTAGTGCCGGCTGCGTATGTAAAAGCTCTCTCCATCGTCTACGACAACAACCAGACGCGCATCGATCTCGATCTCTGCAAAACCAATCCCGATCGCTGTCCCGACCAGACATTGAAACTCCTCGACGCATACAAACACGATGTGAGTTGTAATTAACTTTTTTTTTGTGTTTTTTTTTTTTTTTCTGTATAGAAATTGGGTTTAATTAATTTTAATGTTTTTGACTGCATGTACCGAACAATAGGACCGGGTGTGGAAGTTATCAACAAAGTGCAGTATCAGATGATGAGTTGGATCGGCGCTTTTTCAGACAAGAATTTATGTGAAAATAAACTCTTGTAATATGGTAACAACTAACAACATTAATATTCAATGTTCAATATTGTTTGCTTGTTGGAATATATATTTCTGTTTTCTAGTACTCTAATAAATTTCTTTTTCTTATCCAATTTTTTGCAATGGAAATAATTGGGATTGATTGTGTGTTTTTGGAGTAGTGATATGATTCTTACTTGGGAGGGGAACAACAGCTGGAAACGGCTGCTAATACCCCGTAGGTTGAGGAGCAAAAGGAGGAATCCGCCCGAGGAGGAGTAGTGATATGATTCTTGTTGATTAACTAAAGAAACAGAGGAATAAGTTCAATGATCTCGATCGGATTGATGTCTCGCTACCATTACTTGCATTTGATCGCCGGAAAATAATAGACGACGAGCACAACAATTTTACATACCTAGGAAATCGAAACGTCAAATGAAATTGTTTTAACCACATCGAACGCCAATATTGCATCAATAAGGCAAATAGATGAAGC
Organism: Striga hermonthica; assembly: GCA_902706635.1. Classification (NCBI taxonomy): domain Eukaryota; kingdom Viridiplantae; phylum Streptophyta; class Magnoliopsida; order Lamiales; family Orobanchaceae; genus Striga; species Striga hermonthica. Next base: position 4,872,725 of record CACSLK010020742.1, on the reverse strand, counting down.
ATACGAAAAGGATGATGAGTTGCGCAGAAAATGAAAGTTTTCGTGACTTCCACCATGATTGTTCATGCAAGGGTAGATTGGTCAAACTGAACTACACAACCATTACCCATTTTTTTCAGAAACAACACTCCAGGAGGGTGGAGTTAAGACCGAAGCCAACCTGTATATAAAAAGACCTTAAATGGCTTGAAATGTTACAAGACCACAACAAGTCCAATAACTGATATGCATCAAGTCAAACGAAAAACCAAAAACAAAAGCAAGAAAAAATACAATGAAAAACTGGCAACTGCAGCGGGAAACCAAAAATAATAAATCCTGGTCCGGGGAGAGTCCCGACGAAGTTTGCATAATCTGTACTGAACCTCCTGCATAACCAATTAATACAACCATATTCTATACATACAGCGGTTAATAATTATGTCACCCATTTTCGCAATCCTATTGATGATCCTATCTAGGAAAAAATAGAGATTTAATCCTTTTAGTGGCACCAATTTTCATTTTAGTCCTGTAATTTGCCAACTTTTAGAATAAGTCTTGTAAGTGTCAAAAAACTTGAAATTTAGTCCTATCACCGGTAAAAACAAGTCACTTTTACCGGCTCGCCTACGTGGAATTTTACTCGATTTTTTTTTTTTTTTTTTGCTGATATAACTGACTTGGCAAAATATGTAACATATTTACAAAAAAATGTAAATAGGGGGGTTTGAACCCAGACAAATGTGCATTCAAGTGGCCTTGAGAGCCACTTCACCTACCACAATTTATGTAAATTTTATTATATATTTAGTTACTAGGTTAATATATATATATATATATATATATATATATATATATATATATATTAAATATTTAGTTAATCTACTATTATATATATATTAAATATTTAGTTAATCTACTATTATATATATATTAAATATTTAGTAAATTTACTATTATATATATATATATTAAATAAGTTAATCTACTATTGATATATACTAGTACAACACTCGTGTATTACACGGGTGCTTGCTAATTTTTTTTTTCTTAAAATCTAAAATTAATGAGAAAAAGTAGTTTGAAAATTTAAATACCTTTTATAAGAATATATATTATTATAAATTTATTATGATATTTTTTATTTGTGCAACTTACTTGTGTTATATTATACTAATTTTTTTTAACTTACAATATATAACTACATTACATATAAATATATCAATTGAGAAATAATTTTATTTTTCTAATGAATATTAATAAATATTATTATAAAGATAAATATTACTTATTTCATACAAACAATATGGATGTCAAATCGAAAATCATCAAAAGATGATTAATTTGATATATTATATATGAAAACCGATATGAAATACAAACAATATGGATGTCAAATCGAAGATCATCAAAAGAAGATTAATTTGATATATTATATATGTAAAAGATAAGAAATACAAAAGCTATCAACTTTTAAAATATATTTATAATTCAATAGCTTATTGAAGGAAACAAATCAAAATTCAGGGATATATTAGTCACTTAGTGCCTCACTATGTAAAATTATAAATAATTAAAGGGTTATATTAGTAAAAGTGATATTAATTACCTAAGTTAGCTAAATAATATTTATGGAATACCCGAACCTAAATTATTAATTATTAATATATCAATATTATTTATACAAACCTAATTACGAAGCATGATTATTCGCCAAATAGGATTCCGAAGCACCAGAAGCAGCCACGTAGGCTCATCACGTTTGGAAATTATATATATATTATATAATATATTTATTTATTTAAATATTAACATATTTTTTTAAATATATATATATATATGTTAAAATAAAAGAATTATTATTTAATATATTTATTTATTACGTTATTTGATATATTTATTTATTCAAATACTAAATATATATTAATTAAATATATATTCATTAATTAAATAAATATAAATTAATAAATATAATCAATAATGTAATGTTATTTATTATTTATTATATTAATAAATAAATATATTAAATAGTATTATTTTTAAATAATTATTTATAAATATATTAAATATTATTATTTTTAATATTATTAAAGAGTATAAATTAATAAAATATATTATAAATAAATATATTAAATAGTATTATTTTTAAATAATAAATAATTTTTAATTAAATAAATATAAATTAATAAATATTTTTTATATTAATAAATAAATATATTAATTATATTTAACATATTTATTTATTAAATTATTAAATATTTATTTAGCATACAAATAAAAGTTAATTAAATATATTTAATATTTATTTAGTGAATATTTAATTAAATAAAATTTATTTATTAATTAATTATTTAATATATATTAATTTAATGTCAATTGACTTTAATATATTATATACTATATTATATATTTAATATTTTAATAAAAGTGATAAAAACTATATGTAATAGTTGAATAGATAAATATATCAAATAACGTATTAAATATATATATTAAAAAATATATTAATATTTATATAAATAAATATATTATATAATATATTAAATATATATATAATAGTAGAATAACTAAATATTTAATATATATATATATATATACATATATATATACATATATATATTAACCTAGTAACTAAATATATAATAAATTGTTCTTTAATATATATAAGTGAAGTCACAAAATTTACATAAATTGTGGTAGGTGAAGTGGTTCTCAAGGCCACTTGAATACTCATTGGCTTGGGTTCGAACCCCCATATCTACATCTTTTTGTAAATATGTTACATATTTTGCCAAGTCAGCTAAATCAACAACAACAAAAAAAAAAATCGTGTAAAATTTCACGTAGGCGAGCTGGTAAAAGTATCATGTTTTTGCCGGTGATAGGACTAAATCTCAAGTTTTTTGACACTTACAGGACTTATTCTAAAAGTTGGCAAGTTACAGGATTAAAACGAAAATCGGTGTCACTAAAAGGACTAAATTTCTAATTTTTCCATCCTATCTACTTCTTCTGTTGATACTCCAACTCGTTGTGGCAGTGTCCTTGGCCAATCTTCTTCTTCTTCTCTTAATGCTCCAGGTCTTCATGGCCCTGTCCTTAGAACCAAACTCGTGCATTACTTATCGCATGAGTCCCCATACTATGACCCGACCATATCCCCAGAAGAAGCCTCCCGCCTCGACAAGGACTTCTCCGCCTCCCGAGCCTCCTACCTCGCTGCTGCCACAGTGCCACCACAACAACATCGATCTTCGAGACACCGCTCCAACCCACCAATGAGAGTGTTAAGCTCAAATGCGCAAATGCGGAAGGTGTAAATTAAAATATCAAAGTAAAATGGTAAACAATAATCTCAATCCCAGCAACTCAAAAATGACAAAATAAATCTCTTGCAATAAAACATGAATAATTCTTTTATGATGTGGAAGACCTGATTAAACTGCGACCACAGAGCATACAGAATATCCCAAATAAATAAAATATGCAAGAAATAAGACAACAAGATTTAACGTTGAAAAACCTCCAATGTAGAGGAAAAAACCACGGGATAACCTCCGAATAATTTCACTATATTTTCAAGATAATTACAATATCTTTTCACACTCCCCTACACTAGAAATGTAAAATATAGTGACCCAAAGAAACCCTACTCCTAAACAAGAAATAATAGAGTTGATACCCAACCCGGTGTATTTTTTCCACACTCACAGAATTTACTCAAACACCTTATTTTTATCTCACTGAAAAATAACACTCACAAGATGTTATTTATTCTCTCTTTTTCTTTCTGCTTCTTGGTGCATTGTTCCTCTGCTGATACCCACTATTTATAGGTGACAAATGTTATATGTGAATGCATAAAAGCTTGCAGCTCATTCCTTCCATTTTCTTTCCTCCATGTGGGCAACTCACCAGATTCTTTTTGTTTTGTTTACAACCTTTAGTTTTTTTTTTTTTTTTTTTTTTTTTTTTTTTTTTTTTTTTTTTGTTTGTAGCACCACATGACAATTATTTGGCTGGATATGACAATTCTTCCCCTCCAGCCAAAGGGAAATATTCTGCAAATCTTCACATGCATTCCATGCCGATTATCTCAGTACAAAGCTGAAGCTTTACCCCTGCTACAACTTTAGTCATCATGTCAGCAGAGTTTTCGTCAGTGTGAATCTTTTCCAACTTTTTATTGTTCTTCCACTACTTGATGTAGCCAATGATATCTAACATCAATGTGCTTCGTGCGAGAGTGGTACATCGCTTTCTTACTTAAATCCAATGCGCTCTGACTATCGCAAGGGATATCGTACCTTTCCTGCTTCATTCCCAATTGTTGAAGAAACCTCTTCAACCAATGCATTTCTTTTTCTGCTTATGTCATTGCAATATACTCTGCTTCAGTAGTCGACAAGTCAACAGATTGCTGCAATTTAGATTGCCAAGATACAACTCCCCCTGCAAATGTAAACACAAACCCAGAAGTAGATTTTCTACTATCCAGGTCACATGTCATATCTGCATCTGTATAACCTTTGAGAACTGGGTTTCCTTTTCCAAAGCTCAAGGACTTATTTACATTGTCTTTTTGGTACTTCAAGATTCATTTCACTGTTTCCCAATGATTCTTCCCAGGATTGGAAAGATACCTGCTAACAATTCCAACCGAGTGAGTGATATTTGGTCTTGTACAGACCATGGCATACATCAAACTCCCGACTGCGAGGATTATGGTACACTCGCCATAACTTCTTTTTCTTCTTGACTCGTAGGACAACATCATTTGCTGAGTTTGAAGTGATTGGCGAATGTCGCATTGACTGGCTTAGCAGTTTTCATGTTGAATCTTTCCAGAATCCGATTCAGATACCGTTCTTGCGATAATCATAACCTCTTAGATTTTCAGTCTCACATGATCTGCATGCCCAAAATTTGTTTAGCAGGTTCCAGATCCTTCATTTCAAAGGACTTTGCTAAATCCTTCTTCTGATCACCAATCAATTTTATATCCTGTCCCACTATCAACATATCATCTACATCAGTCTTGGTATATCCATGGCTCGCCATAAACGAGTCAAATTTCTTATACCACTGTCTTGGAGCCTGTTTCAGTCCATACAAGCTCTTCTTCAATCTGCAAACCATGGGCTCATTTCCAGTCCTCTCAAATCCTTCTGGCTGCTCCATGTAGATTTCTTCATCTAGATCTCAGTCTTCACATCTAGTTGTTCAAGCTCCATATCCAAGCTAGCTACCAATCTGAGTACTACGCGAATATAGCTCATCTTTACAACTGGTGAGAATATCTCATCAAAATCTATTCCTCGTTTTTGTCCAAATTCTTTCACGACTAAGTGAGCCTTGTACTTCAACAGCTTGTCACCATCTTTCTTAAGCTTGAACACCCATTTGTTTTCCAAGGCTTTCTTGCCTTCTGGAAGCTTCACAAGCTCATAAGTTTCGTTTTTCACCAGTGAATCCATTTCTTCTTGCATAGCTTTCATCCACTGGGATTTATCCTTATGAGTCTGTACTTCGTCAAAGTTTTCTGGGTCCCCTTCTTTAGTGATGGTAATATACGTGGAACTAGGGTATCTTGTAGACGGTTGGATCGCTCGATTTGATCTTCTGAGCTGAGGCGGAGCTTCGAGCTCTTCCTGCTCGACACCTTTATTATCACCATCTTCTATTGCTGGCTCATCATCAACCCTGAGTTCTCCATCACGCTCTCCCCCTGTTGTGGCATCTTATGAGGTTTGACAAGTGAAAGATCCACCTTTGCACTTGGTTCTCTTGTTTCTGGTGAAGCAGAATCAGACATAGTTTCTTGCTCATGGAACACTACATCTCTGTTTCTGATAATTTTCGATTTTCTGGATCCCATAACCTGCAGCCAAATTCTTCATCTCCATAGCCCAAAAATATACAAGGAATGACTTTATCATCAAGTTTTCGTCTCTGTTCCTTGCTTACGTGAGCATAATCTTTGCATCCAAATACCTTTAAATGAGAAACATCATGTCCAAACCATACTCTCTCAGGGATATCAAAATCCAAAGGAACAGATGGAGATCGGTTGATCAGGTACCACGCCGTTAGAACAGCTTCACCCCAGAATGGCTTAGGTAGCTTAGCAATTCTTAACATACACCTCATTAACATACTTTCTTTGACTTGAGTCAAAGTCAGTTTTCCCTCAGGAGCACAGTTGCTCAACTAGACCACCAGAGTCTCCCAGCTATCCGGTAAAGAACTCAAAAGTAACAGCGCCTGAAGTTTTTCGTCAAGTTTTATCTCCATGGTAACAAGTTGGTTTACCATGTTTTGAAACTCATTCAAGTGTTCTGCAACTGATATTCCGTTCCGGTATTTTACATTTATAAACATTTTAATGATGAAAGCTTTATTCTGTGCAGTCTTCCTCTGATACATTTGTTCAATTTTGTTCCACAGAGTATGGTCTTTCGACTCTGTGGCGACATGGTGGAATATGCTGATATCCACCCATGTTGGATTAAACTGACAGCCTTTCTGTGCAATTTTTTCCAATCGTCATCCTTCACGTCATCTGGCTTGTTGTCTCCTTTTTCTACAGGATCGTATAGATCTTTGTAAAAAAGTATGTACTCCATTTTTGGCTTCTAAATGGAGTAATTTGTTGTTGTGAGCTTCAACATGGTACCCACGTTCTCCTCCATTTAATTTACATTGGTCGATACAGAGCCCAACAACGACGACCAACGCGACATGTTTATCATATTCGACACGGGCTCGGGCCTGATGTGGGTTCAGTGCAACCCAGACAACTACTACGCTCTGACACCGGTGTTCGACCCCAAACGGTCCTCCACCTTCCGCAAGGAGATGTGCAACGACCCGGCCAGTGCCTGCTCTCCTAGTTACGGATGGGTCACTTGCGATTACAAGTACTGCAGGTTCGAAATCGCCTACGTCAAGGGAGAGTGCAGTGGTTACCTTGACCGGGAGACATTCGAGTTCGAACCACTCGATAACAACAACAACGAGGAGGAGGCCGAGAGGTTCGTTCTTGAGAACATCACCTTCGGCTGTGCCACTATTTCTACAACATGAATCGACGGCGTGTTAGGACTCAACGCTAATCGTGTCTCCCTCATCTCCCAGACGGGGTCCTCGCGCTTTGCCTACTGCATCGGCAACATCAGCGACCCCACGTACCCTTACAACATACTGATTTTAGACGATAAGGATGAGATCGGGCTCCACGGCACCCAAACACCCCTCATCGTCAACAACCATTACTACATCTACCTCGAGGGAATCACGGTCGGAGGTAAAAATGTCATGGGATTCGACTTCCGCATGTCGATGCTAATGGACTTGGGCGCAACCTACACCTTACTACCCATGGGGTTGCTCAAGAAGCTCGAGGCTGCAGTCGCGGACGTGATTGGAGGGACCCTGACTAGGACCTATACGATTAAGTTCAAGTCGTACACGTTGTTGTGCTATGTAGGGTTTGTGGGCAGGGACCTGGCCAGATTCCCCGTTGTGGAATTCAAGTTCAACGGCGGGGCCGTGCTCGAGCTCTCTGCTGAAAACATGTTCAGGGACAACGGGGATGGCAATTTCTGCCTCACGACAGCCACATCTGAGGACCATGACTTTGAATTCGGCATCCTGGGGAACTATATGCAGCAATACTATGAAAAATTAAACTCACCTTTCAGTGTGATGTTTTACATCAAAATTAAATCTCGTGTTTGGTGTATTTTACATTAATATATTCCCCTGCCCACGGTGGGCAGTGCCCACTAGTTTGTTTTATATGAAAAACGTATTTTGAGAATACGTTTTTCAATTAAATTTAATTGAAAAACGTATTCTCAAAATACGTTTTTCATATAAAACAAACTAGTGGACACTGCCCACCGTGGGCAGGTGAGCGGGACTGGTATTTTACAACTACTCCATTTAATTTTGCAACAAACAATTGCTTTAACATTTTTATGTTGTCAAAAGCATTATATGATCAAATGGTAAATCATATAATTAACTAAAAACAATTCAGCCAATCAAAGTGCCAAAATAATAATAAATGTTTGCTAACACTTGTATTTGTCTATTTGAAATCATATGATTAATTACTTTCACTAAATTAATAAACTAAGTTATTTATTTTTATATTTTTTATATATTTTAAGTATAAAACATGTAAAAATACAAATCTTAAGGTTGTAGCAATAAGTTTTTTTTATTTTTAGGATTGATATACAAATTAAATCCTCCCTATATATAATTCCCGAATGCGCTGAGCCTACGTGGCTGCTTCTGGTGCTTCGGAATCCTATTTGGCAAAGAATCATGCTTCGTAATTAGGTTTGGACAAATAATATTGATATAATTAATAATCTAGGTTCGAGAATTCCATAAATATTATTTAGCTAACTTAGGTATTTTAATATCACTTTTACTAATATAACCCTTTAATTCTTTGTAATTTTACATAGTGAAGCACTAAGTGACTAATATATCCCTGAATTTTGAGTTGTTTCCTTCAATAAGCTATTGAATTATAAATGTATTTTAAAAATTGATAACTTTTGTATTTCTTATCGGTTTTACATATATAATATATCAAATTAATCATTTTTTGATGATCTTCAATTTGACATCCATATTGTATATATGAAATAATTAAATTATATTTATCTTTATAATAATAAAAAATAATAATATTTATTAAAATTCATTAGAAAAATAAAATTATATCTCAATTCATATAATTGTATTTAATGTAGTTATATGTTGTAAGTTAAAAAAAATTAGTATAATATAACACAAGTAAGTCGCACAAATAAAAAGCGTCATAATAAATATATAATAATATATATATTCTTATAAAAGGTATTTAAATTTTCAAATTACTTTTTTCTCATTAATTTTAGATTTTAAGAAAAAAAATTAGCAAGCACCCGTGTAATACACGGGTGTTGTACTAGTAAGTATATATATATGGACTTGAAACCAAATACAAATATTATTTAATTAGTTAAATTAGTTTATAATTTTAAATTATAGAAAGGGTATTATATATACAGGTATGTACGAGAGAATGCACCTAATGCCAAGGTCCCTAGTTAGAATAGAAGTAAAAACAATCCTAACTAATTGAACAATCCTTTTCTTAATTACTATCAATTAGTGTGATGTGATTAAATCTTTATTATAAGGCCCCCTTTACCTATAAATACACGCAAACAAACCTAACCCAAATAATAAACATGAGTTCCTCCTCTGCTCGGATGACGACGACGATCATCCTAATCGTCGTCTCCTTGATATTTGCTGCCGCCTCAGCCACGCTGTTGGTGGCCAACGATGAAGCTCCGGCGGATGATAGTGTGCAGTATTACCTGTGGTGCTTGACCACGACTAAACTCGAATTACACAACATCGACGATCAGTCGTGCTATATTTTCTTGAAGTATTTGCCGCTTGTCAAAGTAGTGCCGGCTGTGTATGTAAAAGCTCTCTCCATCGTCTACGACAACAACCAGACGCGGGTCGATCTCGATCTCTGCAAAACCAATCCCGATCGCTGTCCCGACCAGACATTGAAACTCTTCGACGCCTACAAACATGATGTGAGTTGTAATATATAACAACAAATACAACTTTAATTAACTTTTTTTTTTTTTTTGTATGTTTGTGTGTGTTATCCATTTTTTTTTTTTTCTTTTTACTGTATGGAAATTTTGTTTAATTATTTGTATGTTTTTTGTTGTACTGATGACGAACAATAGGACCGGGTGTGGAAGTTTTCAACAAAGTGCAGTGTTAGATGATGAGGCAGAGTACGTACGTACGTACCTTTGGATCCGCGTTTTTTCAAATTAAAATTATATGTAAATATTGTAACAACATTAATATTGATCAATATTGTTTGTTTTGTTGGATTTGTGGTTTCTAGTGCTTAAATAAATCTCTTTTTCTTATGTATGTTTCTAAGGTCCCGTTAGGATGGTTCTTGTTCTGTCAATGTTTTTCACAATTGGATACAAGTGTAGATTATGTTGTGTAGATAATCTACTGTTACAAATACTGACGAAACCATTCCGTCAACGGAACTGTAATCGTGATATGATTCTTAATAATTAACCTAAAGAAACTTTAACTGATGAATAATAAGTTCAATGATCTCGGATTGATGTCGCGCCATTGTTGGACATATCCCCATATTCTTCAAGCACCATAGCAGCTGAATAGGCTCGGCCCCGCCCGATTTTCCGAGCCACACTCGTTAAAGACGTACGATTTTAAATACATTGGTACCAATTATTATACTATAATCGCAATATTCTTTTATACCAATTATTATACTATAATCGCAATATTCTTTTAGCTAATCACTTGGGAAACAAGCCAAGCACCTTGTGGTATCATTTTTTTTTTTTTTTGGTACAGAGACTTTCCGATTTCCGGATCCACAGAGAAACCGACTAATCCGGACCTTGTGGTATCATTCGCTGAGAGTTAGTGTTGCTACACAAGTACCAATTATTATATTATAATGAGCTAAGAAGTAAGATTTGCAACGGTTCAATTTTTTAAAATAAATAAAAAGGGGTGAAAGGTATTGTGAGAAATTGGGAAAAATATGATATGTATTATTCATAAGACATGTACACATATATATAGATACATAAAAGGGCCTTAGCCACCTAAACCTAACTTATTGTACAAGAAAATATTTAACATAACTAACACCCCCCTCAAACTCAAGGTGGTATAGTGGAGATCAACTTGAGTTTGCTAAGAAGTAAACAAAAGCGACCGGAAAGGAGAGACTTCGTGAAGACATCTGCTGGTTGATCTATAGAGGAGACGGAAACAAGCTTCACAGTCCCATGTGCAACATGTTGTCGAATGAAGTGACAGACAATCTCAATATGCTTGGTACGCTCATGAAAGGTATCATTATGAGACATCTTTATAGCACTCTGACTATCACAATGTAAAGCAGTAGACGCCGACTGAGGTGCACCAAGATCAGCAAGTAGTCGACGCAGCCATAATAACTCTGAGGTGGAATCAGCAAGAGCACGATACTCAGACTCAGCACTCGATCTGAAAACCAATGTTTGCTTCTTACTGCGCCAAGAGACAAGTGAATCACCCAGAAAGAAGCAGTACCCAGTAATAGAACGACGATCAGTAGGATCTCCAGCCCAATCTGCATCAGAATAACCGCTAAGCGTCAAAGAAGAATGGGCCGAGAAGTGTAAACCATGCAATAGAGTGCCCTTCACATAGCGAAGGATGTGCAACACAGCAGAATGATGCGTGGTTCTCGGAGCAGCCATAAACTGACTCACAATATGAACAGCATGAGCTATATCAGGCCGAGTGACAGTCAAGTATATCAAACTCCCAACAAGCTGACGATATAATGTGGGATCCTCAAGAAGAGAGCCATCAAGTGGAGTAAGACGAACATCATAATCAAGAGGAGTGGAAGCTGTTTGACAATCAGTGAGACCGGCCCGAGCAAGAAAATCAGAGGCATACATGGCTTGAGACAAATAGAATCCATCAGATGAATCAGAGATCTCAAGACCCAAAAAATAGCGAAGCTGGCCCAAACTCTTCATCTCAAAATGTTGGCGAAGATAATCCTGCAAATCGGAAATACCAGTAATATCATCCCCCGTGATGATCATATCGTCAACATAGAGTAGCAAAATAATGATCCCGAAGGAAGAGCGCCGAAGAAATAAAGCAGAATCGTGATCACTCGTAGTGAAACCAAACTGAAACAATGCAGAACTGAACGTGGCATACCAAGCACGAGGCGCTTGTTTCAAGCCATACAAAGCTCGACGTAGACGACAAACTTTCCCAGATGACAATGATCCAGGATGAGGAGTCATGTAAACCTCCTCAGACAAGGCACCGTGTAAGAAGGCATTCTTGACATCTAACTGTAGAAGAGACCATCGACGAACAGCAGCAACTGCAAGTAAACACCGGACAGTAGTAAGACGAGCAACCGGTGCAAAGGTCTCTTCATAATCTATGCCATACTCCTGGGAGTAACCCTTAGCAACCAAACAAGCTTTGTAGCGCTCAATAGATCCATCTGAATTTGTCTTGATCTTATACGCCCACTTGCATCCGATGGGAGTCTTGCCAGCAGGTAAATCCACCAAATCCCAAGTATGAGTCTTTTCTAAGGCCTGTCATAGCTTTTTTGCCACAATGGATCAGCATTCACCTCACGAAAAGACCTAGGCTCATGATGAGATAGAATGGCCGAATAACAATGATAGTCAAGTAAGTGAGAAGGGGGACGACTTACACTAGTCGACCGTCGCTGATCAATAGCTGGCAAAGGTACAGAATCAGAAGAGGGCTCAGTACGAACTGTCGGTTCAGGATGCACAGGTGGAGCCACTTCAGAAGACGGAGGCATGACAGGCGTGTCAATGAGCTGTGAGTCAGAACTTGTATCTGTATCTGGAAAAAGATCTGAAGTAATAGACATGAATAAAGGAGACGCCGAATCAAAAGGAATGTGGAACTTAGACAAGGAGGAAAATGTAGTATGCTCCCAAAAGGTAACATGACGCAAAATACGCAACCGATTAAAAATTGGATCCCAACACCTAAATCCTTTGTGTTCTACCCCATAACCCAAAAAACAACACAGACGAGCTCGGGGTTCTAATTTGGTCCGCTCATGGGACGGAAGAAGAACAAAGCAAACACAACCAAAAGGACGTAATTGAGTATAATCAGGAGACTGACCGTACAACCTCTCAAAAGGACTGACATCACTAATGACTGATGAGGGTAACCGATTGATAGCATAAACAGCAGTCAAGGCTGCCTCACCCCAAAAACGATCAGTACACTGAGCAGAAAGAAGAAGAGCCCGGACAGTATCAAGAATGTGACGGTGTTTACGTTCAGCTCGTCCATTTTGTTGGGAAGTATATGGACACGAACGCTGAACTAAGGTGCCCTAATCAGAAAGAAATTTTAAAAAAGTAGAATCTTTGTACTCAAGAGCATTATCAGTACGCAAGACCTTTATAGGACAAGAAAATTGTGTAAGAATCATGTTAGCAAATTGAACATATATGCTAGACAACTCAGAACGATTTTTGAGAAAATAGATCCAGGTAAAACGAGAAAAATCATCAACAAAAATAACAAAATACCGAAAACCACTCAGAGAAGCAACAGGAGAAGGACCCCAAATATCAGAATGTACCAAACCAAAAGGTTTATCAGCAGTTGACAAACTATCAGAAAAAGAAAAAGCCGGTTGTTTCCCAAGTTTGCAATGAAGACAACTAAAAGACTCAAAATGACCTGAACCCAAAAGACCCTTATTATATAAAGAACGAACTTTATTCGAAGACGCATGCCCAAGACGAAGATGCCACTGGAAACTAGACTTACTATCGGTGGCAGAAGCAGAAAAAGAGTAAGAACGAGGGACATGAAGTGACTCAAGCTCAAATAACTGGCCCGTCTTGCGACCTTTCCCGAGAAGATGTCCCGTCTGCGAATCCTGAACCTGAACACCAGAAGATGAAAATATAACATTAAGACCTTGGTCAACCAATTGACCAACAGAAATAAGATTCAAGGTCAGGTTAGGAACGCAGTATGTGTCGGGAAGATGCAAGGAAGGGGAAGAAATCAAACCAGTGTGAGTAACATTCATAAGAGTACCATTAGCAGTATGTATAGGAGGTAAAGAGGTTACAGAAGACGAAGAAGACAAAAGCTGTGGGCTAGAGGTCATGTGATTGGAACAGCCAGAATCAAAATACCAATGTGATTTGCCTCCGATAGCAGACATAGAAGAATTGGAAAGAATAACCTGTTTGAGAATAGCTTCTATGTCTTGAAGAGTGTAAGACGGATGCTGAGGCTCAGTAGTGACAGCCGCTGTAACAGAAGAAGTGACGGTGGAGGAAGAGCCATGATGTCGATAGAATGAACCTCTCGAACGGTGCGATCTGGCTGGACAATATGTAGCAATATGACCCCAAACATGGCAAATGTGGCACACCACCGTAGGACAAAATGGAGCAATATGACCCCGAACATGACAAATGTGGCAGACCACCATAGAAGAATCCATATCCAAAAAATAAAGAAACACCAGCAACCAGCAACAGTACCAAGACGAAAGAAAATTACGAACTGGATCACAAACCGGATAAAATAGCAGTAACAGGCCAAAATTAAAAAGTGCGCCAAAACCAAATCCGAGCACACCACAAGGTAGCCGACGTCAACAGGAGTCGGCAGCTGAAAGACGGCGGCAATCGGCGTTGGAGGTGGTCCACACGTGCGGCAGGAAGTCGGCAGGACTGGAACAAAAATCACGCGCGTGTGAAGTGCACGCGCCGCCAAATCGGGCGTTTCCGGTGGCCGATTGTTCGCCGGGAGAGTCACGATGGTATGGGAGGTGAGACTTGGATCTTACTGTAAATGAACGGCGAAGCAAAAGTGTATATTGGACCTTAAACCTAGTCTGATACCATGTGAGAAATTGGGAAAAATATGATATGTATTATTCACAAGACATGTACACATATATATAGATACATAAAAGAGCCTTAGCCGTCTAAACCTAACTTATTGTACAAGAAAATATTTAACATAACTAACAGTCATTGTGTACACAGCAGTAACACTCTTTCAATGTTCCTTTCGTTTGACATGTGTCTTCTGTATAGAAATTTAGATGCAGATTTTAATCTGTAAAGGTACTGTTGATTCATATTGCCATATTGGGAAAGTCACATAGTGGGACAAATAAGTTGTGACACACTCTTGATTGTATGACGTTTTACCATAGGTCATAGGTCAAGATATACTGAGCTTTATTTTCAATTATTATCAGTTTCAAGTGTCTTATTTTCAAACATAAATTATTTAATTAATACTATAATTGATATACTGAGCTTTATTTTCAATTAAGTGTCTCATTTATATAAATTATTTAATTAATTAAATATACATTGGCATCAAGATAAGTGTACTGAGCTTTATTTTCAATTTCAAGTGTCTCATTTGCACAATATAAATTATTTAATTAATTAAATATACATTGGGCATCAAGATAAGTGTAAAAATTCATTTGCATGATATAAATTATTTAATTAATTAAATATACATTGGGCATCAAGATAAGTGTACTGAGCTTTATTTTTATTTTCAAAGACAAGTAAAAAGGCAGTACAATTCGCAAAGACGGCCTAGTACTGTACCGTGTTGTGCAACGAATAGTATGTATATCTTTCATGTTTATTTTCTTTTTTTTTTTTATGATCTATTTTACTATACTATTTTGATAGAATATATACTAATAAAAATATGCAATAATATAATATTATTAGAATTTTTTATATAGATTATTGGTAAATGACAATAATACATAGTATTAGAATTTTTTTATATAGATTATTGATAAATTTTTGTATGGTGTGTATCAGTTTTTGAAATAAGATATTAGATATATAATATTATTGTATAGAATTCAAATTATCAATATTAGCTATATACTTTTTTATATATTTCTGGACATGGTTTTATATATTCTATACATGATTTTTGAATTTTATATAAGATTATAAAAAATTATATAAGATTAAATATACCTATACATTAGAATTTATTTAAAATTAAAATAAAAAACACAAAAAAATAATATATTTAATGTAGAGTAAAATACAGAGATGAAATAATATATAAATATACATATATATACCAATTTATTTGAAATCAAAATATAAAAAATTAATATATATTTTTTTTTGGTAGCCAGCCACGATATCCAGAGTTATGCTCTAACTAATCCATTGATCTACCCGGGTCGCACACCTAACCATGGTGGGTGAGTCAATAAAGGTTTTCTGCATCCACAAGAACTCGAACTCGAGACCTTACTTAAGGGACATCAAACTGCTTACCACTTGAGTCAACCCCTATTGATTAAAAATTAATATATTTGATGCAGACTAAAATGTAAAAATTATGGCTAGAGAGGAATGTTTCACTCTACTCGTAAAATCTGCGCTAGAGTAGAGACAAGGACGGGAGATTGCCGAAAGTTGGTAAATTTGACAGGATGAGAGACGGTTAAAAGTAAAAAACAGTGTGGCACATGTATTTATCTGCTCTAGGATGGCATCATATAATTATGATCATTTTTTATTTTTTTTCCTGAGTAAACTCGTTATTCTCCACAACAATATATTAGTTAGATCCTCCAATAAAGCAGTGAAATAAACTATGTCTTTCATTTCATGTCATCCGCTGAAGAAGACCACACAACAAATCCCATCCTATCTCATTTTTGCAGCTTAACACATCAAAAAACCTGAAAAAAGGAAATTAAAAAATAAACACAATCAATCACTTTTCCCAAGCGGAAGTCAGAACTCAGAGATGCCTGGGTATAAATAAGAAAAAAATTAAAAAAAAAAACCCGATAAATACTTCTAATCATCGGAGGATATTGATTTCATGCATATAAATAACTTGAACAAAGTTCATGGAGTTAAAAGAATGCATCAATACAACAACCCTCAGGTGTATCGACTATAAATATGACCAATAACAAATGTAGCCAGGTATCTTGCCTCACACTATTTCACGATCTGCAAATAATATGAGTATGAGACGAAAAATAATATGTGAATTTTAGGTCCATAAAGATGTATCCAACTAACGTTGCCCGATAGTACCATCATGCGGAACACCAATCACAGCATTTAACAACGAAAAGCTCAATTTACATCTTGTATGTTATTGTCAGAATAAACCCAAGGAGTATGAAAAATGAAATTACTTGAAAAGAATGCTTTTTAAACATCAATGTGCATTGTTTCTTCTGATGGTTGGAACTTGCTTGTTGCTCCAAACAAGTCAGCTAATTGCAAGACGATTTCTTGGCAAGTGGGGCTAATGGGTGACATGACTTCCGGAAGACAAGGCATGCATTCGGGTAGAAACTCGGGCTTGTTGAAAGATGGGGAGAAAAGAGATAACACTGCCCGAGTAAATACAAATCTGCAATAGTCAATAGAAAATAATCGTTAGCATTCATCTGGAGCAGACGATTCTTGCAACATGAACAGAAGTAAATTACACAGCAGATAGAGAGAGAGAGAGGAGAGAGAGAGTCTAAGAGAGAGAGAGAGTCTGAGAGAGAGAGACAGTACGAGAGAGAGAGAGAGAGTCTAAGAATATTGAGAAGTCAGAACCCGACCATGAATAATACAATGCATCACATAAAAGCCTCAGATCAAAATGCGCAAAACTAGCCTATAGATTATGTCAAAATCATACTCAGCAAGTGATTGATACATCTTCATCTTTAAATACTACGCGGAAGGTTAGTTGCAAGTGCCCCCAATAGGGGGAGCATATAAAGAAAACAGCTCATGCAGGCATTTGTAATACCTTCAGGGCATGGTAATTGCAACTTTGAAAACAATAACTGGACTTTTTCTACAAGTAGGTTACTAGGCACAACTCAAGAGCGATATTTGTAATTATCTTTTATGCAAAATTGAGTTACCAATTCTATGAGAAACATCAATTCGCTTAAGCACTAGAGGTACCTTAAAAGGAGTCGTCTCAAGAATGGATCCGCTAGAATTTGGGCCCACACAGGATCGAGATTAACTGCGGTAGCCAATAACGACCCAAGTTCACTTAATGAGGACTGGAGCAGCTTATCAGCTTTACTGCACAGGTCCTGAAAACAAACAATGACCTCAAGAAGATAAAACAAACAGAGAAATATAAAGTAATGAACACAGGCAACATTGCAATAATAACCACACATTTTCCATGTCAGAGCCAGAAAACCCAAGTAAAAGAACAAAGGACTGCAAAGGAGCTGTCAGAAAACTCGTGAACAAGCTTCCATTAGATTGACGAGAGGATTCTACAGCTGGCAAAAGTAATGATGTGGCTGGAGATAGTAGAACGGCAACCGGCTCTCCTTTTTCTGATCCACTCAAAACCTGTCCACGCATCATGCTTTTACTTTATTTAGTTTTAATTGTACACCAATAAAATGCTAATTAAGCAATGCATTATATTCATACTCATAAAACCCATTCTAATAACACATCCCAAGTCACTGATAGTTTTTTAATCGTGATATGCAAGCATTAATACTAAATATATAGGAAGCAGAGGTACGCAACATATATTGGCTTTGAAGTATACTAAGCGTTTGTTATAAAATTGACGATACTAAAACCACTGCTACCACATTAGAAGAGAGCAAAACTAAACCAACAAAAAATCATTTTTCCCAGCAAGTTTCCATTTTTTAGCAAGGAGTAATGTATTTTATGGTGCTTGTAAAGCAAATAATTTCTGGAACTCATGCCATATACCACTTCACAGCGACACTAACAGAAATCAATGAAATAAGATTTTCACCCACTGCCCAAATTAAATACTAGGATGGGAATGCATTTGGAGTATTGTGCACAAGCTAGAGATTCCACAAAAGAAAGCTAGTTGTAGTAAATACTTACCTTGAAGGCTTTACTATTTTCACTGTCAATGATTACAAACAGGGGCCTTCTAGTGAAGGGCAGTAAATCAGAAGGATATATACAGTTCGTGCCTGAAACAAAACAATGTATTACTCCTTATCACATCCACTTGGATCAACGAAATTACAAGAATTTAAGTACAAGTTCAAATAACATTTCATTTCTATTACAAGCACAAGCTTAAGAATACTAACTTTAAAGATTAGAAAAAAAAGATAGAACTGTTGCACTAAACAAGAGAAATCATGATGGTAGTTTTAAGATGCCCCAAACAAAACCTCAAGCGTTAATATTTCCAAAGTCCAGTTATGGAAGATATAAACATTTAATGTAATAATGAACCAATAAAAAATGTGATGCTTATACTACCTCCATGTCCACGAGGTCCAAGATGTAAGCAATCAGCCGTATCACCAGCACGATCTACTGAATCGCTATAACAATTAACTGAGCTAGAGTCATTGGTGCTGGAGTGAAACTGAAAGCCCCGTACAATATTTTCTGTGTAAACAGAACTCCCAGCACGAGACGGAGATGATGAAGCACGTGAGCTATTTCCTGTATATGATCATTTTAGACATATTTAACCCAAGAATTAAAATACCTGTTAAAGAACTAACAAGAAAATCTTAGGCATAGTTTTCAATTACCTGATGCTGAAACATAAATCAAGAGTATTCCATCAGGAGGAAGCTCCTCGCAAACCGTGCCTAAAACCTACAAAGTATCAATGCCACATTCTCGAATGAAATTATGTATCTAATGAACTGTACAACTGAACAGTCGGAACTCAGAGCCTACTTGACTGGCAGCATGCTGAGTTTTCTGTCAATAAAATTTCTTTTCTTCATTTCTTTCATTTTTTGGGTCCATTACTAACAAAGAATGCAATTGTAAGAGTTTAAAAGCATATTAATTTTGATCTCAGTTGTTTTTATAAGATCGGTGACAATTAAGGAAGAGTGTAACGATTGAAGTAGTAGCACACTCTTCAATGGCATTATTTGCAGTAAGCTCAGCCAAAATATGATTTAGGACTCCACTATATTTACGACAGTACCATGCATGTATATATATCAACTATTTACACAAGGTTATAATCATAGTTTTATAGTAGCATCAGTAAGGAACAACAAATTGGTTAAACTCACTGCCATGAAATGAGTGACAGATGGGCGGAACAAGATGGCTTTCCGTGGGTTTGGTGGCAAAATAGGATCAGTTATATCCTGATTGACACGACTAGGCCCTGAAGCCCCATTTTGACTGGCACCAGATCCTGTTCCACTTGAGGTAGCAATACTTCCTGGGTAAAATGAACCACTGGGTTCCCATTCTAAACTTTGTAGCATCCTAAATGTGTCAAGTGTGAGTTCTGAAAATTTGACCTGATTAGCGACAAAAGAAGAGTATATGTTGTTCAAAACTAGCACCTAAAATATCATTATTCAAACACGCAAGAAAAAATAAGAATGGAGTTGTGAACCAGGAACACCACTCAGAAATATTGTTCGTTGAAAAATTAAATAAACGGAGCAAACCTCGTTAGGATGGTAGCTGCACAACAAAGCATCTCTCAGTCTTAATTTCCTCTTTGCATCCACAACATGGGGGAATGCATCTGGGTGAAGATCCAACACGATACTATATCTCAAAGGCCTGATATTCATAAAAGCTGTGTCAGCTTTCAGGAATTTAACTATCTCCTGTATCACGAGCTTCCACTCTTTAAAGTCCATTTCCTGTAAACAAGCACAAATATGTGTAATTCAACTGTCTAGGATCTCGGATCGAACTGTAGAAAAATCATGTCACACAAAGACTGCTGTATGATTCGAGTAATTCTATCAAAGCATAGTGGCTAGTTTATATTAATCAAAAACTAAAAAAGTTAATTGAACCATGACATGGATCATCATAGAGGAAAGCCTCATTCGCATGTCAAGGCCTGGAAAATACAACTCTTAATTTTTGTAAGTGAGTTATCATATACGAGCAATGGCATGTTCCACTAGTTCAGTGGGCATGTTCCACCATTTATGTGTCATAATGGCACCATAGAAGACAGCTTCAATTCCACTTCATTATTGAGGCACAGCTTAATAAAACATAAGTACCCATTGCTGGAATATATGACCATTTAGAAATAACCTGGAAAGTCCTTTTGCACTCGTCGAGCATCATTTTAAGCTGATTCACCAGCTGATAAACCATTTCTCGACGGTTCAACACCAGACAAACTGTCAGAAACCGAGCAAGGAACCTCAATTGCTTGCTGGCGAGTTTGACATCCTGATGCAGTCCATCCTTGAAATACTCCCTCGTCAAGATTGCTTCGTAAAATACGTAAGATTCTGATAAATAACTGGCCTCACCAGTCCTCATGTACTGCCCAAAATAAAGCTGCCCTATTCGGGAGGCAATCTCCCCAATCTCCCATCTCTTCAGCCCAGACTCCACCAACTTATGTCGATTCTCTTGTTGAAACTTCCATAACTGGGTATAGACCTTAAAGACTTTGTAGAAATATGTATCATATCTGGAACAGAGTTGGAAAAAATCCAATTGAAAACTTTTTCAAAAAATAGAAATAGATAAAAACTGAGGACATCTTTAATGCTTACATCATGGAAGCCACTCATATATGGATTTCAAAATGTCGAATGTATATCCATACAGTATTCCTCAAGCCGTCAATTCCATACATATGATAACATTTACCGCACCAACTAGTATTTAGTACACACAATTAAGCAAGTTGTCTAAATAGTTGTATTGGACAGCTTCACAACATATATCAACTAGTCAACATTGATGCTTCATTTAAAATCTATCAAGCTTCGTCTCCAAATCAAGATACTAACAACTACTCACGTGCAATTATGCAGGTGAATCATTCTGCAGAACAACCCCGTTTAAGCAGGATCACTGGGGTGCGATCAAGCCAAATCGAAACGCGATTGTATCTTCAAAACTGCAATTATTAAGCAAACACCATTCACACAGCACCAGCAAGGGAAAACCCCGCAACTCCTCACACACACGCACTGCACACAACCCATCACAATTCTACTAAACAAATTTCCCAATAAAAGCACCCAACAAGCTGCAAATTAAAGAACTACAGAGATCCAATTCGACTTTTGGCGCCAAACAATCAGGGTTTTACCTAGTGCGTTGATAGTAGGGCAAATCTCGAATCTTGGCGAATTTCCTGTCGGCCTTGGCCACCAGAGCCCAATAAACCTCGCTCACCGGAATATTACTGTGGCTTCCACTCGGCAGCTGATTTTGCGTCGTTGGCTTCGTCTCTGTCATATTTGAGGGAAGGAGATTGTCACGCTACGCCATTGTTGCGAGCTGTTTTGGACATATCTACACAAATTAGCTGTAGCAGTAGTGAAATTCTTGAACCAAATGGGATTTAGGGGTGGCATTTTTTTAATTAAAAAAACAATTTTTGATTAAAAAAAATTATTAAAAAAATACTTTCTGATTCATATCCAATCACACCCTAAATACTTCACAAACGTAGTTCGATTTAACTCGTTTGTTTAATGAAATGGATATAACTCATATATAAAATGAGTTGAGTCGAACTTGATCAAACTAACTCGTGTTTCTTCTTATGAATTTTATTAAAGAAAAAAAGTAGTCGAGCGAACCATGTTCATGGACAACTTATATAAAGGATTACACTTATTAAATTAGCTTTTGCAAATTTAAATGAGCCGAGCTTGCTCGTTTTTTAAACAAGAACGAGTTCGAAGAGCTACTCGACTCAGTCCTCCTCGAATAACAACCCTATGCATGATGGGTATTTTTATAGATAAAAATACAAATGCATTTTAAGAATTATTCATATATGTTCTTTTGTAAACACCGATCTTGTTATTTTTAAAGTGTTTTTTAAGTATAGTTTTTTAATCAACAGTTATGTAATACGCTTAAACTACTAATATCACATTAGTTCATGATTTAAGAAAATGCATACTATGTATTATTATTTATGCTTTAATAAAACAACTATAAAATCAATTACCAAGGTAAATCACAAAAAGTAAAATAAAACTTCGTTAATATACAAATAAAAATGAATTCGGAGGCGAAATGTGTAATTTTCTCAACTATTATTTTTCGAACAAAATGAATATTTTATATATTTATAGTTATATAAAACCAGAGGAAGGGCACGCAACACAAGCTACGGATAATGGAGTTTTTTTTTTTAAATTAAAGAAAATGCATCTTGAGAGAGTGGGGGATTGAGACCAAATTCCCAATATGTGAATAATACATGACATTTCAGAATAGTGGAAATTCGGGAGATCTGGAAAATTCAAATTTTGATTTTTGATCGGCTAGATCATTATAAAAAATTATTGAACTATAATCAATTAAAATATAGAGATTTTCCCAACGGCTGGTCCCCGATTGCATTTGATACCCAACCCTCATCCTCTTTTTTAAGTTCGCAAGGAAGGGTGAAGGTAATTGAGACGCAACTAAACTCTAAACTCATTGTTGAATATTGGTCAATTGCATTTTCCCTATCCAAGGAAAATCAAGGACATAAAAGAAAGAGAGGGTTGATGTAATTGAGCTCGACCATAGGAAGAGGGTAATTTTTTTCTTTTCGTGAAGGGGATGGAAGCTAATGTACCCGCCCCAGATTCATTTCCTTGGAGCAATTTTGATTCTCGATCGAAGCTCAACAACCTCTGAATTGATGACCAGAGTTTTCCTAAGAGGTGTAGCGCAGTCTGCTCAACCACTTATCCCTGAGTCGTTCCGCTCACAGTGCTTGCCGCCTCCCCTCCAAATCCTCGGTCATCGAGCTAGGCTTTAATCCTCTCATGTTAGTCGAGCATATTGAAACCTCGAACCTCTTATTGAAAATATTTGTCCTACTTTCTCCCCTTTTTAGTGAGAAGTAAGGGACTATATAAGAAGCCAAGAAAGAACTACTTGCAAGCCTGACAAGTACTCATATCTTCACACGGACTAAAAAAAAAAAAAGAAAGAGAAGCAATTTAACTAGCTGGAACATCATTCTCGTTAGTCTTCCTAAGAAATAAGTTTTGAGCCCATATGAAACATAATCCATGATGTCCGCATAAAAGAGTACTTGATATCATGCAGTAGACATACTTAAAATTCATAATGAGTTAATGATTTGTGTATAATTTTGTTTGGAGCATCCACGTTCTACAATGTTTGGTATAAATTTGTTTACGTGAATGTGATAATATATATAGATCAAAGTTTTGAATGACATGAATAAAATTAAATAAAAATAACTAATAAAATAGATTGAATATTGGATTAAATCCTTTTTTTTTTTTGCCGGAACGATAGAGGTATTATAAATAAAAAATGCACAACTATGCAAAAAAGCAGCCCAAGGCTGAATATTACAACCAAGAACTAGAAACTGGGAGGACGGATCGAAAGACCGCCTAGAGCCTCGCTAGCCACGCTAGAATAGAGAATCTACTACACACAACTAAAAGACAACCACACAACTAGGAGCGCTCCCCACGAGAGAATAGGATCGCCCCCCACGGGAGAATCAACATAGAGGCCAATGGTTCAAACCAAAAATACAATACAAAACACTCAGGAAAAGAGCCCAGACCAAAAATACTGAACTAAACAGACTCAAGCAACAGCAAAAACATAAAAACACACAAAAAGCCCCCCCTCTGCAGCAAAACCAACCAGACTAGCAGCCACAAAATCAACCCTGGGGAACCCCGCCAGTTGGGAAGAACGATCCCTCCACTGCAATTAAGCCTAGTTGGATCGCAACTCGAGTCACGAGACCCGCCAAAGCCAATTTACCCACACACCAGAAGTACCAAGAAGCTACCAACACGGCCAACCTAGCCCCCTAACACCACTAGCGAGCTCAGCAGAACCGTGAACACCTCGAATACCAAGGGAACCGGGGAAAAGAGCTGTCTCGATCCCGCAACCTCAACCCCACCATCCCGCAGGCCAAAGAACCTGGGCAACTCAAGAGCCCAACCCTCGAAACACCGAACACCGCCAGTCGCAGACAAAAGAAAACCGAGACAAGAGCGACTAGAAGGAGACTTACCCTCAATCGAGACCAACAACAGCCAATCGACGACCAAAAACACTCTGCCTTCACACATCAGACCGTCGGCGAAAAGGAACGAAGCAGCCGGACGGCTCTAACACCCCGCAGCAAACGGAAGGCTCGCCGACAGAGTCGAGTTCGGGAAGAGGGAGAGGACCGTCTGAAAACCCAAGACTCCACCTGAAACAATGGTCCGCCGACCCAGACCCATAGCTCCGCGACCCAAGGTCACTTCATAGCAACGGAAAGATCGGCTATGGCGAACCCTAGTCCAATTTCGAACGAAAGGGAAAGAAGAATTAGCGCCGCAAGGACCACCGAAGCCAGAGGCGAGCTTGGTCGCGGCATCTGGGAGGGCCGGCCGGCGAGAGGGGGACTACCAGATAGGCTGGCTGCCGGGAGAGAGGCATCGATTGATTAGAGAGGCGACGGGAAGAAGAGTAATTTGGGGGGAGAAGGCGACGTTAGGTTAGGTTGGGTATGTTTTGAATAGGATTAAATCGACTTTCATTTACATAGAGGATATTATTTTTTAAAATTTAGCCTATTTTATATGTGGCATATAAATTTTTGTGAATAGACCTAAAACATCAAGGATGTTCTTACCAATATATAAATATACCTAAATTTTTAATGACATGAATAAAATTAAATAAAAATACTTTTAAATTCACTATATTTTATGAGATCGGGCTTTTTCTTGAGTCTACAATAAATTTAATTGTAAATCGATTATATTTTTCTTCTGGTCACATCATTAGAACTAGGGCTGTAATGAGCCGAGTCGAGGTCGAGCTTAGGGTGTTCGAGCTCGAGCTTGAGCCCTTAACGAGTCGAGCGAGCTCGGCTCGTTAAATATACGAGCCTAAAATCAAGCTCGAGCTCAGCTCGTTAAGGCATCGAGCTCGAGCCTTAACGAACCGATCTCGAGCTTTAACGAGCCGAACTATAAAAATTATATAAAATTTTTATTTTCGAGTCTTATCGAGCTGAGCAGAGCTCAACTCGTTAGCCAAACGAGCTTTTAATGAGCTCGAGTTCGGCTCGTTAAGACCTCGAACTCGAGCCAAACTCGAGCCTTGACGAGCCGAGCTCGAGCCGAGCTGAGTCAGACTCGTTTAATTTAACAGCACTAATTAGAACTTAGAAGTGTCCATTTTCACTTGTGACGAAGAACAAATTTTTATGGACTTCATCTATTTATGGCATGTAAATTGTTTTTTAAATAGAGCCACAAAGTATTGCGAATGTTGTCAAAATGGCCCAAAGAGAGAGACAACAAAGATGCAATTTAATAAAAGCTATGACTCTAAAATTAATCGAGAAATAAACGAAGTTATTTATTAGTAACTGTTAGTTAAATCAATTTTCTCATTCTTGTTTTCCGAATTTCCGAACTCACTGAGTCGCTGCACTGAATTGAAAGGGACCGCCTGCCACCGCACAACCGCCGCCGATCACCAGCTCTCTCGCCGCAGCACCTTCCAATGGCTGAATTCCTTGACCTGGAAACGCAGGACTCCGTCCGCATGCCGTGGAACGTCCTCCCCGGCACGAAAGTCGACGCCGCGAAATGCGCCATCCCGATCTCCGCCGTCTACACCCCCTTAAAACCCCTGCCGGCGTCCACGCCGCTCCTCCCCTATTCACCGCTCCGGTGCCGCAGCTGCCGATCCGTGATCAACCCGTTCTCGATCGTCGATTTCTCCTCGGTGAACAAGATATGGATCTGCAGCTTCTGCCTCCAGCGCAACCACTTCCCGCCGCACTACCAGTCCATATCCGATCAAAATTTGCCGGCGGAGCTCTTCCCGCAGTACACGACGATTGAGTACGAGACCACGGCCCCGAACGAGAAGCCGCCGGCTGGGAGCAGTAACGTGTTTTTGTTTGTTGTGGATACTTGCGTCATTGAGGAGGAATTGGGTTTTTTGAAGTCTGCGCTGTTGCAGGTTAGCTAGTTGCTTTTTCTCGAGATTTGATTATTAAAGACGACTGCTTTTTTTTTTTGGTAGCTGTTTATTTTATCTGATCATTGATTTGAGTAAATAAAACTCAACAATTAGTTTTTGTTTCATTATTTCTTGTTTCCTTTTTATTCTTCCACCTGCATACCTTCAACTGCTTGTTAATTACTAGTTGGAGCTATCGATAAGCAGGCGGAGTGATTGTTTGTTTGGTTATGGAATTTTGTGGAGGATTATTGAATTTGAAATATTTGGACAACAAATTGATCATCAATTTATCAAATTTATTTAGGACCCTGTGAAGAGTTTTGTGGAGAGTTTAGATTCACTTAATGGGCTATTATTTATCTGGAATGCAGGTGTTAGGAATGGTGCCCGAAAATTGTTTGGTTGGGTTGATTACTTTTGGGACATATGTGCATGTCCATGAACTGGGATTTGGGCAGATTCCAAAGGTTCACGTGTTCAAGGGGACAAAGGAGGTGAGCAAGGATCAGTTGTTAGAGCAGATGGGCTTCTTTTCAAAAAGGCCAAAGCCAACTACGGGTGTGATTGCAGGGGTGAGAGATGGACTATCACAGGAAAGCATTGCGAGGTTTTTGTTGCCTGCCTCCGATTGTGAGTTCGTTCTGAATTCGGTATGGTCCTGAAGTATAATGTTCTTTCCTTCTTTTTTTAAAAAAAAAAACAAAAATCAATTTACTTAGTTGATAAAGCCTTAATCTTGTCATTTTTCTTTTGCTTTTCTCTCCTTGTTCACAAGATTTTAGAGGAGCTTCAAAAGGATCCATGGCCGGTTCCATCAGATCAACGGGCCGCTAGATGTACTGGAACTGCATTAAGTTTGGCTGCCCATTTGTTGGGAGTATGTGTTCCTGGTTCGGGAGCTAGAATCATGGCGTTTTTGGGTGGGCCATCAACAGAAGGGCCAGGAGCTGTAAGTTTTTAATGTCCTGGTCTTGTATTAGTTCCAGAATTGACTTTGCAATGATCTGCATTTGTCAAAGATCCTCAATTCAATGCTTATACAGTAGGGACTTAGCAAATGTTCCCATGTAAGGAAAAATTCGGAATTTGCAATACAATGTCTACTTATTGTTTAATCTTTTGATGTTAAGTTTGTCCTGATGGAGAGTGGTACTATTAATGCTTGTCACCAAATTCTAAGCATGGAATCATATGCACAATCTTACTCATAGAATGTTGCTATATGTTCGTTTAGCTGTTATGTCAGCCACAGATAAATGTTTGCCAGTGTTCCTCTCGTTTTGACTTACTGGACCAGATATGTTGGTTGAATATTGTTACAAGGGCCCATGATAAATATCAATAAGAAATTTTCTTATTGATTTTGATTTTTTTCTTCACTCAACTGGGAAAGGTTGCCTTATCCGATTACCTGCTGCATTGGCATAGAACAATTGCTAAAATATATCTCGTACCTAAAAGCAGCTAAACCCACAAATTTTCTGGGTGTCTATTCTGAAATTGGCTTTGACAGGGAATAACTTATTATCTCACAGTTTTATCTTTGAAGTAGACAAGATTTTGCTAAAATAATTTCATTTTCTTTTGCAGATAGTATCTAAAAATCTGTCTGAACCTATTCGTTCTCACAAAGACTTGGACAAAGATTCTGCTCCGCACTATCACAAAGCAGTGAAGTTTTATGAAGGACTTTCAAAACAACTTGTTCATCAAGGCCATGTGCTAGATGTTTTCGCTTGTGCCCTTGATCAGGTATTCATAACCATTAGATTACCAGTTGGGTCTTTTTCTTCTTACACATACAAAAATCTCGAATAGTCATTTATGTGGAAGTCGGTAGCCTGCATTTGTTCTTCAAACTTGTATTTATCATGCGAAATGGCTGAGTTACAGTATATCCTATAAAGTTGTTAATTTGGAAAGTAGTAACATGCATTCCCTTTTAATACACCTGTTTGCTAGGTAGGAGTTGCTGAGCTTAAAGTAGCAGTTGAGAAAACTGGTGGACTTGTTGTTCTTGCTGAAAGTTTTGGCCATTCAGTTTTTAAGGAGTCGCTAAGATGTGTTTTTCAATCTGGCGATCATGATCTGGGATTGTCATCAAAGTAAGGTTTAGATAGGCCTTTTACTCCTTTTGTAGTGCAATTTTCTGGGAGGATCTACTGAACCTTTTTATGTACTGAATTGGTAATGGATCATGTTTGTTTTCTGCTTCTCCAAGCTTCAGACTGCTTTGAATTTTTATGCTATTGCATCTGTTGCTTCAAACAATTTTGCTGACCAGTTTTAAATTACAACACTTGAGGTCTTTCGTTTATTTGATGGAGACCTATTTTGTCATTTACTCTGTGCAGTGGTATATTTGAGATAAACTGCTCAAAGGATATCAAAATTCAAGGAATTATTGGACCTTGTGCATCACTTGATAAGGTGTGATATCTTTATCTTATGAACGATCCTATCCAATCTCCTCACAGTTGACTTACAAGTTTTAGCTTCATGCAGAAAGGTCCTTCCTGTTCTGAAACTGTCATTGGACAAGGAAATACTACTGCATGGAAGTTGTGTGGCCTTGACAAGACTACTTCCTTGTGTATTATATTTGATGCTACCAAGAAAGAGAGCCCAGATTTCATTACTCCGGCAGCCAACAACCAGTTTTATTTCCAGTTTCTGACATAGTATGCGCTAATTAAAATGAAATATTAAACACTAGTACTTATCAGCAACCTGCTAGCTTGTGCTTAATACTTTCAGTGATATGCATCTCCAGTTATCAGCATGGCAGTGGACAAATGAGACTACGTGCCACTACTCTTTCCAGAAGATGGGTTGCTGGACCTGGAACTAAAGAGGTAGCATCTTTGTTGTTTGTTTTCCAATTATTTTCAACTTGCTCGTGATAAAATAGATTACAATGCATAAGCATAGGATTAAGTACAAAAATCAATGTTCAACAATAATTTCATCACTTTCATACAAGAACAAAGATCCGCATGCACCCAATTTTTTTGAATAGTAGAGGTTTAACATGTATTAGATAATTATGCATTCATATATAAATTATAACAAAAAATGTGCAGCTTTAAATAAGTACAATAATATTTTTACTGTAATAAGCTGCAACAAATGTTATATTTGCAAAATTATATCAATAAATTGTAGATATGTACGCATATATTCTTTATATATCAGGCCACATGACACTATCAAAATAGGTCTTAATGTGAAGACCCTCTTTTCAATCATAATTACTGATGAATCCAACTTAAGGGGAAAAACAATCCCTGCTTGATGAATGAGAAATGGATTTTCCCACTTCCCTTAGAAAATTCTATCCTTACTCATCCTATTTGTCTATGTATATTCGATAAACAAGAGGGATTGGATGAGTGGAAGACTTCTCATGGAAACCTGAACGGTGTTTATTATCATCCTATCACCTTACCCTAAGCAGACATGGTCATTAGTTGGCAAACTTTATCAAAATTACTCAGATTCATGTTCACCTTTTAATTGGCAAGATAGAGAATTACAATTTTAAAAACACTGTTATTTTTTTTTTTTTTTTTCCGGAATTTTGTTTAGTTTTATATTTTATAAGAAGATATATCATGAAATTCCCGTCAGGTATTTTTTTTTTCTCAATGCAGAATACCTGATTGTTGTGCTTGTGTTGTGTTCTGCAGGATCTTATATCAGGATTTGACCAAGAAGCAGCGGCAGTGGTAATGGCACGCCAGGTTTCTACCAAAATGGAAACTGAGGTGACATACTAGACTATTTTTTGTGATAATATGTAATGATATGTTTCTCCTACATCTTTATGTAGTGTTCTGTTTTAAAGTTGATCTGCTGAATATCGTTTTGACTTGTGCCATTTTGTTGACTGATGAGCTGCCAATATCAGTTAAAAGTTACTGTAACTGATAATAGTTACTGATTTTCTGTGATGTCTATGATAGTTTCTACTTGCATAACGTGAGTACAGTGGCGTAATTCTTGGTTCTTTTCAATTCGTCATTATAATATTCTGCAGGCTGAATTTGACCCTATAAGATGGCTGGATAAATCATTGATACACATATGTTCTCAATTTGGGGAGTACCAGAAGGATAGTTCATCTTCTTTTAGTTTGTCTTCGAGATTATCGATATTTCCTCAGTTCATGTTTCATTTACGGCGTTCACAATTCGTCCAGGTATGTGGTTACTGTTTATTATGGATGTTAATTTTGCTTGAGTATGCTAGAAAAAAAAAAAAATCTCATATAGGAATGTACGTAAGTTAGAGAGTGGTTCGACAAGCTTCTTCTAACTATGATGTGTTAGGGGGACAAAGTTTGAACATGTTGTCATTGCAGTAGGCTAGTAACTTGGGACTGTGTGAAACAGTGATGGGTGTAGTTGCTTGGTGGTTGTCATGTGTGACCTCATTAGTTAGAAAGTGGATCTTAGACTTGCTGGAACATATTACTAAGGCAAAACTAAGGGCATGCTTGATACAAATATATCCGCTCAAAATGAGTTAATTTTTTTTTTTTTTTGGTTAACCTGATAAAGGTGGTATGATTAGTTGTTAGTGGAATTTTGAATTCATATTAAAACAATATCTAAAATAAAATAATTAAAGTTGATTTAATGTAAAAGTAGGAGAGAGGTGATGTGAAGTGATGGTTAGTTAAAATTATGTGAGTAGATGAATAGTGAATTAAAGTTGATGTGATTTGTGAGAATGATTGGTTGATATTATTTAATTATATTGATAATATTGAGGATAGTTGAGTTGGGTTAATGTTGAGTTAGATTTTGAGTATGAATTATGAGATAGAAATTTTTTATAAACAAACACCCTCTAAACTTGTTTCTTGCTCATCCTTGTGTACTTTTTTCTATATATAAATATTTAAAATTTTTTCTTGATCTTTTTATTCAGGTCTTCAATAACAGTCCGGATGAGACAGCATACTTTAGAATGATACTGAACAGAGAAAATGTTTCTAACTCTGTCGTTATGATTCAACCGTCTTTGATTTCCTACTCATTCCATTCCGCACCAGAACCTGCTCTTCTTGATGTGATTTCCATTGCTGCTGATAGAATACTTCTCTTGGATTCGTATTTCACTATTGTTGTATTTCATGGATCCACTGTTGCACAATGGCGAAAAACTGGGTATCATGAACTGCCCGAACATCAGGTAATGTTGTTCGCTAAATGCCAACTGTTTTATTTTATCTAACCCTATAATAAACATGTAAGCATATGAGACATAACATTTGTTATAACAAATAAATTATCCTCTTCGTCTCATTTTTTTTATAAGAAGCCGTAACACACTAATGACATTTTGAGGATTACCATAGGAAGATATTCAAGCCAACCATTTATATCAAATCCCCACCTCTTCCTACTTATTTAAATAAGAATGTCACCTTATAGAATCGAAGGGTGCTGACTATAGTGGTAACCGTTTTTAGTTGAAGTCATCCTTGCTACGTGTCTCAGTTGAGTAACTGAGTTAAGTTGCTAGTAATATAAGCAAACTAGTATTAGACCCTGTGCATTTGCACAAATGTAAATAAAGTATTGTGAGTTATTTATATGCATATAATGTAAATAAAGTATTGTGAGTTATTTATATGCATATAAT
>CACSLK010020742.1:4825487-4840390 GCA_902706635.1 Striga hermonthica | reverse complement strand
TTTTTTTTTTTTTTTTTTTTTAATTGAGTTTATCTAATTAGATGTAATGTATATTTGGGTACGTTTTTTTTGTGATTTATTTATTACTTATTTAGGAATTTCAAATAAGTTTTTTATTTTTGTAAAAAAATGAATTTAATGTAACCACAATAATAACATCTAATCACATTATACGGTCAATATATAATACGGTCAACTGTTAGTAATCAAAAATTTAAAATGATTTTTGTTGTTTTGAAGTGATTAGTATTGATTATTTAATAATTAAATGAAATATTAAATACATTAAAAGTAACGGTTTTTGGAGGGAAATGGTTAATTGCCACATAGGTAAAATTAAATAGGTTTTATTAAATGCTATTAGCTAGTAATTATATATATATATATATATTGATTTGATGGCTTCAATCTCCTATTCATTTTTTATTTTTTCTCTTTTTTTTTTTTTTTTTTTTTTTTTTTTTTTTTTTTTGCTGTTATTGTAGGCGTTTGCTAACTTGCTACAAGCTCCACGTGATGATGCGAATGCAATAATGAGAGACAGATTTCCTGTACCTCGCCTTGTAGTTTGCGATCAACACGGTTCTCAGGTCTTTTAATCTTTTTCCTTAAAAAACCAGTCGTTTTAGAAACATTTAGTATAGATATTGTGGGATGTTCACTTGGGTCAAAGAACCAAAGAGAATTATACCACTTGCTGTTGCTGCAATGGCTAATTGTTGCTTAATTCTGTATGAGAATTATAATTTTTTTTTAATTAATCTTCTAATGTTCTTGATGCTATATACCAATAGCAAATTGTATGCCATGCCAATAACAAGTCGTGCTGCAATGTGCAGGCCCGTTTTCTGCTAGCAAAATTGAATCCATCAGCTACTTACAATTCCGATACTCCAGCTGTCCCGGGAGGCGACATAATATTCACTGATGATGTCAGCTTTGAGGTCTTCTTAGATCATCTTCAGCGTTTGGCAGTTCAATAGAATTTCTCTTACGAACATTTGCTGAGGTTAGATAGCATAAATCATTTTGTAACTCGCATTCTCTGGAGTGTATAGTAAGTTATATGAACGTCTGCATCTCAGTCAATTTATTTGTGATGGGGCTGTAAGTTTTCTTGTGATCTTAATAAGGTATGATATGAACACATGGTTTTTTTTTTGGCTATGGGGATCACTTTAATTATTTTTTTTTCTTTGATTTTGTGTGTTTCTGTATGCAAATCTCTCTGTTAAAATGAACTTATAATACAGTTAATAATTAAAAAAAGAGAGAGAGAGAGAGAGAGAGAGAGAGAGAGAGAGAGAGAGAGAGAGAGAGAGAAACTGCGAAACCAACACACAAACCGGTCTACCGAGCATATCACAAGAAAATTACGAAGAACGTCTAGTTGAATCACTCAATAAACATGAGTTGTAAAATGTCTACACATATTTGCTCACTCCCAAATCTTGCATTTTTCGCTCAAAACCTTCCGGAAAAGGATTTAAACAGCCTGTGCCATCATTCGGCTCTTGCAATAACTAAGCCTGAAATAAATAAAACGTACTTTCGATTGCGAAACCCTGTGTTCTTAAACAACAATAAAAGACGGGTACGAGCCCGTATGAGAGGTTCACGAGGAAGGTGACGTGAGTCGTGGACACACTCATGGCCTCGGGCTTATCGCACGAGGTCAAGACGCACATGGCCGATACCTGGAAACCCTGCAGGTTGACGAGGAGTGGGTGAGACCCGGTATGAGACACGCGCACGAGAAGGTTCGAGAGACCTTGTGCACGTGGGGGCGTACACGGACGTAATGCGCAAATACACGAGGCGAGCCCTGCGAGCCGAGGAGCGAAGATTCTAGAAGATACTTATTAAGTAGATTAATTATTATTTAGATTAGTTAGTTTAATTAATTAATTGTTAGTGGCGTTAGGTGTTTATTTGTGTAGTTAGGATAATTGTTATAAAAAATGCTACAAGTACATAATAAATGTACATAGAGGTGTACATAACACTCAAATGGGATGGGTCCACCGCATAGTTCGAACAAGACGAGTTTGACAAGGATTCACGTCCGAGCTGTCTCACCTATCGCTTGCGAACAAGACGAGTTTGGCAAGGATTCATGTCCGAGCTGTCTCACCTATCGCGAGAAGATAAGGAGATTGACCTCCGAGACGTCCGCACCGTCGCCGAGAAGGAAGCCGCGGCAAAGCAACTTTCGAAACAAGTCGAGTTGAGCGGATACACGATCTTCATCACCCCCGCTTTAGACATAATAATTGGTAGAGTTGTTAAATGATACGAGACACTCGTGAGCTCAACAATGAACCAAGCTAGCTAGAGTTAGTTAAAAAGTTCAAAAAACGGAAGATTTATATGATTTGTTTAAGTGCGGCTTGTTAATATTAATTTTAAATTCCATAATTTTCTATTCTTTTGGAATACAGAAAACCTCATGCCATTTTGGATGACTCAACAGATTTTCCTTTCTTTCTCTTCCAAAACCAACAACTTTTACAGACCCAATGCGTAGAGAGAGAGAGAGAGAGAGAGAGAGAGAGAGAGAGAGAGCACCACACAAAGCCATTATCAATTTCAAACCCAAGCTGTAGAGAGAGAAAACCCAAAATCGCCCAAATTTTGGGGAAAATCAACCGACGCCAAGAGAGAGAGAGAGAGAGAGAGAGAGAGAGAGATCCACCGGAAAAAATAAGGCCAGGAGGCCGCGAAACGCGAAATCCAATCGATTTGATTAATGGATGATAATGAATCGCGCAGAGACGTTATCATCCCGACGATCTACGCCCTGCTGTGCCTCTGCGTGACCGCCGGCGGCGTCCTCCTCGCGCTCCACGTCTTCTTCCCCGCCGTATCCCAGCCGTGGCACCCGATCGCCGCCCTCATCCTCATCGGCTCGCCGTGGCTCGTCTGGCTCCTGGCCTACGTCTACGCCTGCGCCAAGGCATGCTTCTCGCGCGCAGCCGCCGCCGGGGGAGACCGCCAGATCCCGGCGAGACAGGCCACGAGGAGCGCGTCCACGTCTCCCGCCGCCGAACGGAAGGGCGGCGGAAAGCAGGAGTCCGTCGCCTCGTCCAATGGCTCCGAGATCCCTCTGGCGCATGCGGTCTGATGGAACAAATGAGTAGGGGTAAATTAGTCATTCAATTATACGTATACGTTTCTAATTATCTGATAATTTTAATTACAATTTTGATGTTGACTTTTTTGGAAATTGGAACGAGGTCATGTTTGCATGTCCGATTGTGATATATAAATTTCATAATGAGAAATTTGACAAGCCATTTCAAGAATATACAAATGATCACAATTTCTTTCACAGACAGTCTCGTTGTTAGACGAGTCGACCAGATATATATTTAAAAATAAAATATGTACATATTTACACTATGAAGTGTCATATTTTTGTTCATGTTGTTTTTCAATTTCTAAGTAAAAGTATCCGTTGGAAAATTATACTTGTGAAATCGTTGGATCCGTCAAACAGCAACATCGATATATGATTATACCGCACACAATTAGTGTTTATGGGGATCCATGGATTGGGAATTAAATGGTTTATGAGCTAATTATGTTGATGATTTAGAGTTGATTAGTGTGTTAGTCAAGTGTTGTTGGATGATGATAAAACAATATGTAATTAATTAACATCAAATTTCTTGTTTAGTCATGTTTAGCGTCATTCATAAACTTGAGTTATTATATAGCATTCTATTGTTGATTTAAGAGGTCAGTCAATATCAAGATATTGAACAAAAAAAACAGACATATTTGGGATATATTGATAGAAAATCTGATAATATGCTCATATTTTTGGAGTGATATGGTGAAGAAAATATGATGATATTTTGGATTATGTATGAACAGTTGGAAATCCAACAATGGTTTGCTCAGTTTCTACTTTCGGTTAATATTGTAATAATGCTACTCGTTCGTGGCGGATTGGAGGCTAAAGTTTGCGATTATTACATGCAATCAATCACACTGATTGACACGTGTAAATGATGATGTCATATTAGTGCACATTAGAGCCGTAAACAAACCGAACGTTCGCGAACAAAAGCTCGTTCGTGTTCGACAAAAGCTCGTTCGTTTGTTAATCGAGCCGAGTTCGAACAGAAAATTAGGCTCGTTTAATAATCGAACGAACACGGCCTCGTTCGTGAACGTTCGATTATGTTCGCGAACATTAGTTTAATATATTTTATTTTTTAGATATTTACATAATATTTTGATTAAAAAAATCTAAAATTTAGTATAATTTTTTTATTTTCTATATATTAACATAATATTTTTAATAAAAAAATAATATACAAAATTATTTTTACTTTATTCTTTTACTTTCGAGTTCGAACGAGTTTGGACGAACAAATTTTGAGTTAATCGAACATATTTAAAAAGTTTATATATTAAATTATTCGAACACGAACGAACTCGAACTTTGACGAACAATTAAACGAACGAACTCGAACATGATTTTTTGCTCGAAAAATAAAAGAACAAACACGAACACTGTTCGAACGTAAACGAACACAAGCTCGAACAACCTCGGTTTGGTTCAGTTTGTTTACAACACTAGTACACATGTCAGTCATCTAACGAAATGAAACACAAAATGATACAGGAAATCTAAACTCCAAGCAAACCTTTTAAAGACACACGCAACCGAAAAAAAGGCACACCAAGCAAGCCTCTTTTGCCGCGAAGGGTCTATTGGGATACTGGTATTTTAATGAACCGCCGGGAGGTGTTCGGCCATGGCTCCAACATGATCTTGTTGGTGTGGCCTACCCCCGTGATGTCTATGCAGTAGAACACTAGGCGCCTTGCCTCCTCTTTTTGCACCAAAAAAAAAAAAAGGCACACACAACCACGACATAGTCCCAATGTTCCATCAAAAAAAAAAAAAAAAAAAAAAATAAAAACAAAACAAAAATCCAATCCAACAAGTGGGACACAAAATCATTTCTTGAAACCACATAAAGGCCATCATCTTCACCTTCACTGCCCATAGCTAGCCCACAAACACCCACCCATCATGCATGCCTTCAAAGATCCCTTCGAAACCAATCCCGTGAAGGTGGGCCCGGCCCGATTCTGCATAACCACCTGTTGCACATATCGTGGGCCCTACCCGTCTAGTGTGTGGCCGCAGAAAGTTTGATCGGGAAAAAGCCTCCAGTTGTTTATCGTAAGACCGGAAACTTGGATGCTAAAAACGAAAGGAAAAAAAATAAAAAAATTCTGAGTATTTACATGCAAAGGTTGAGTACTGTAGCTAGGTTTCTAAGTTTTGCACTCAGTGGGCTTTTCCTATGAGAGTTAAAAAGTTCACGTTATAGTATTAGGGTACTTCATTAAACTTCAGTTACATTAATCAACTGATAAATTCTTTCCCTTGAGAGTTAGTAATTGATAACACATCTTCGACCGGATCAGTCCTCTACACATTGAGGCCTATTGTAACGATATGTTTTCTGGGAGGCCGTCTAATGATTAAAAAACCCATAATCTCTCAATAATATACACAATTTCATACTCGAATGCCATAATCGTAAATGAAAATATGACATTTTATAATACAAGTATATATTTTTGGCAAGAAAGTATGTCAACATGACTCAGGGATGCCAATAATAAATTTGGATAGCTCATGGCTCAAGCCAGTGCACTTGGCCATTCCAAAAGGTTTCAACAGATTAGAAGAGAATTTGATCATTTTTGTCAGTATAATAAGAATAGGCAACAAAAAATTACTTGGTTGTAACCAAAAGAATGAAATTTTGCATTGAAAATGAGCCCACTTAGTTAGACCTGAATATCAGGTTTTTAAATCTCAGTGCTGGCATGTAGTTAGTTACAGAGATGCTGCCTCTCCCTTTTCACGAGCAATAGATGCAGAAAGAATTCCCAAATCTCGATTCAGAAATGTTAACGCAGTTTCACACTCGGAAATTATTCTCATGACTGAAGATGGCTCGCCAGCTACTGTTTCAGAAGATCCAACGGCTACTGCTGCATGTGAATCCCGAAGGTTCTTCAAGTTCCCTAGAAACTGCAAAGCAGAGGAATAGGGAAATTGTTTGACATCCTTCATCAAAGTTCGAACTCGCCAAAGGTTGTAAGATTATGTTTTTTTTTTAAGTATATTTTCATTTCATTGTTGGGAAATATCTACAGAATTTTATCGATTTTCGACTTTCAAGCGAGGATGCAAAAATATTAGATCTCAGATTTCGAAGAAAAAAAATTTCTAGCACAAAAGCAGCCTCAATTTTCTTCTTCTTTTTTTTTTAAAACGATGAACAATAATTCGTTTAAGGAAGTGATCACACTTAGATACCTTCAACAGCATTTTATATGCTTCCAACAATCTATTTGCAGCTGGACCAAAACCATGAAGTTGTGGAACCTCCATCATATGAGTCCAAGGACGAATTTCCTGAAAACAGCAAATATTCAGAAATTACATTTACAAATATTATTTACCGTCGGCAAACAGAACCATATCAGAAATTGAGGCGTTGTCCGATGATAATGACTATAATTATATCCTATAAATGAACTCATGAACCAATGTTTTTATCAAGCACTTTTTAACTAACATATTACAGCAGCATAAATTTCACAGACTACTAGATATATTTGCAAATAGTTTACATCGTTTATTGTGTTCATTTTCTTGAGACATACCACGTAATGTGTATCTAAATTTTTTGAACCAGTTATTATTTCACATCTTTCATATTAACCAAAAAAGAAAAAAAAAAAAAAAAGGTATTTTCATGCATAAAATTCCATACATATATCTAATGCTTTCCTAATACACTAGGATCATAACTAGTTCAGATTTGTTCTCATAGTTTCATGAAAAATCCAACACATGTTTACAACCCCACAATCAGGAGATGATTTAAATCAAACTAAACCTTGGTGTAGATTGTATTGAAAGATCTTGCGGTTTCAAGAAAAGATTCTAGATGTGCTCGCAAGCGTGCTTCGACTTCCACGTAATCTTCATCTGGATTATATGGATGCTACAGAAGGTAATACCAAAACCATTAATGGGCAATTGAATATAAAACATCAATCAAAACAAGATAAAGCTAATACCGGTCCATAACCAAATGAGATTTACATTTTACATAAAGTTGACTTATAAAAAGCTCGACAAAAACCTTGGATGCTAGATCATCAACCATCTCTTGAAGATTTTGAAGCCTGTTTGACTGATCTGAGAGTTGCTTTTCCAAATCAGATATATCTGGCCTACAAGTAAACTTTGATTAAGGGAACAGAAGGTCACCATATATGCTGACAATTTTTTCTACCACTGTAAAATGTGATCAAAACACGATATAGAATCTACATGATAACAGAAAAAACAACCAACTAGTGGAAAGGGCAACAACAACGTGATAAAGTAACCAAATAAGAAAAAAAAAAAAAAATGATCTAGCCAACTGAAGAAGATCGGCATATCAAAAATAAAGTTCGTTTCTGTAAGTTCCGTAATTTTCCGTTCACCACCTACCACTTTGTTTAAGCTTAAAGAGGGAACAATCAGATAATAGATTGATATATCAAAACCTCTTGTTAAATATTCATTGTAGCGAAAACAAACTAACTATCAAGAGATATGTCTCACAATATAAACGCCAAATAACGCCAGCAGTGCATGATCAGTAGTGCATTCATGCCCAAAGACAACAAAGATGATATCGATGTTTTAGTTCGGAAATGATTGAAAGCTTAATGGAAACCAATAAAATGTTGCTGCAATTAATGAGGCAAATAATCTGACAAACATCTTCAAAGTATGGACATAAGTAGTGATGAAGCCAACAATCCTTGAACAAATCACTACTTACAAGGGGTATATAGATTGGATCTGGACATCGGCAGGAAACAACTTGCACTCTTCTGAAAAAATCTGAGCTTGTTTCTCAGCAATGGCATCAATTAGCTGAATGTCTCTGGCCACTTGCTCGTCTACACTGGAGAATACGAAACCCATATAAGATTTTATAGCATTTACATATAAGCATCAACAAACAAGTAGAATGCAATAATTATTGATAATTAACAACGCTGATGTCACACACCTCCACTCAGGATTATCAGCATAGATGCTTGCTTCCACAAGATCAACAATAAGTCGTAGCATTTCAGTACGATCCTCATAACTCCCTCGACCCTGTAACAAAAAGCTCCATCATGCACCAGATAAACTAAACCCAAAAGCTCACCATGCCATCATCATTGTAAAACAGGAAGACCACACAACAATATCATCTTTTTTCGTTCGGCCCTCTTAATTTAACAGGTTAGGATAAAAAAAAAAGGTTGATTGAACACAACTCAGTCCCGCATATCTGTACTAAAGATGTCTACGGCATTCATAGTGAAATGAAAGAACAGTCTCAATACGGAATGCACTAATTCGCATTGTCATCGAACATCGAAATTACAAACAATCATTTGGTATAGTCAGCTGAAAACTAAGATTGAGACACAAATTCGTACAACTAATTTAACAAAATCAACACTGCATAAACTCACTTGTATGGCTTCAGTGTCAATAGTAGCTGTAATGCCAAGAAACTTTGCAATCTCAGCCAAATCTGTTCACCACGCGCGCAAAATTCAGTAAAAAAAGAAGATCATGATAAGCAAAAAGTGATTTCAAACTGGTTCAGTAAACTCTATCTACATTGTATCCTCGATGTCTCTTCGTCTCGATCCACAGCATCTCCTTGCAAATTCTGCTGCGAAAATGGAGACTTGTCGCCCAATAATCTGCAGAGATTCAGAAAAATAACCACTGTAGAAATCAAATCAACGAAAACCCACTTCCAAATCAAAACAAACAAGCGATTAGGGAAAAAAAAGAAGCAAAATTCAGAGGATTTGGTCGCGAACTTGAAGAAGAGCCACTCGAGGAGTGCGTATCGCTCCATGCC
The DNA here is from genome assembly GCA_902706635.1 of Striga hermonthica. Classification (NCBI taxonomy): domain Eukaryota; kingdom Viridiplantae; phylum Streptophyta; class Magnoliopsida; order Lamiales; family Orobanchaceae; genus Striga; species Striga hermonthica. The sequence goes on along the minus strand of CACSLK010020742.1, from coordinate 4,831,415 downwards.
GGCGAAGAGGAGCGACTGAGCCGGGGCGTTGGCCCTCGGGTAATTCAACGTCGCTAGTTTCTTCTGGACTTCTTCCATTAGCTTCGACGCCATGGTTTACAACAAATTGTTGGAATTTTTCTTGGGAAAATGGAGTGAAGGATTTTTGAAATTTTTTGGTTTGGGTGCTGTGAAAGTAAAAGTTTTTTTAGTTTTTTTTTTTTTTTTTTTTTTTTTTTTTTTTTTTTTTAGAAATAGAAGCAGATGAAATAAATAATAAATAAATTGAATATGTTTTCTCAAAAATAACAAAATAATAATTTATTTTTTCTGCACGTGTGTAAAATGTTGAATTTTTAATTTTAAGATTATATGAAGAAAAAATAGAACAAATAATTTTATTTTATGAGTATTTGATTAGTGATTTATTTGTGTTATTGGTTTCTAGGTTGCATCATATATTTTTTTTTTGGTCGGAGTTAATGTTCATGATATCGTACACATTGGTCGCATGGTTCTTTTATGGAGTCATCCATAACTTTATGTATTGACACATGTCCAATGTGTATTTATTACATGACACGTGTCAATACACCATTTGTTAATAACTATGGATGACTCCATAAGCCGAGCCATCCGATGACTCCGTAGCAAAACCGACACATCCCCCCTGTATATAATTCTCGAATGCGCTGAGCCTACGTAGCTGCTTCTGGTGCTTCGGAATCCTATTTGGCGAAGAATCATGCTTCGTAATTAGGTTTGGACAAATTTAATACTTTCCATTTTTCGAATACTTAAACATTCAAATTTGTTTTTTTAACACTACAATATTAATATATTAATAATTAATAATCTAGGTTCGGACATTTCATAAGTATTATTTTGCCAACTTAGGTATTTTGATATCACTTGTACTAATATAACCTTTTACTTCTTTGTAATTTTACAAAGTGAGATACTAAGCGACTAATATATCCCTGACTTTTGATTTGTTTCCTTCAATTAGCTATTGAATTGTAAATGTATTTTAAAAGTTGATAACTTTTGTATTTCTTATCGGTTTTACATATATAATATATCAAATTAATCATCTTTTGATGATCTTTGATTTGTCATCCATATTGTATATATGATATAAATAAATTATACTTATCTTTATAATAATAAAAAATAATAATATTTATTAAAATTCATTAGAAAAATAAAATTATTTCTCAATTGATATATTTTTATGTTTAATGTAGTTATATGTTGTAAGTTAAAAAATTATTATAATATAACACACGTAAGTCACACAAATAAAAAAGTGTCATACGAAATATATAATAATATATATATTTTTATGAAAGGTAATTAAATTTTCAATTACTTCTTTCATTAATTTTAGATTTTAAGAATAAAATTAGCAAGCACTCGTGTAATACACGGGCGTTGTGCTAGTTGTTTATAAATCCATACTATTGCTTGGTTACATAATCGATAACCTTGGAAACTAGGGATGCCCGGTTTATTGCCCTAAAATATTATACCAAATCCTTCAATGTGAGATTGGATACCATATCAAGAAGTTAAGGGTGTGTTTGTAAAAGAATTTACTAGAACCAAATTAATTAACTCAATCGCACTATCTCAACATTATCAATACACTTAAATAATAACAACAAACATTTTTACACATCATACCAACCTTAATTCACTATTCATCCACTCACATAATTTTAACTAACCATCACTTCATATCATCTTTCTCCGATTTTTACATTAAATAAACTTTAATTATTTAATTTTAAATATTATTTTAATATACTCTCAAAATTTCACTAACAACTAACTATATTACTTTTTCTAAATTAATTATAGTTAATTAAAAAAACACACTTTGAGTTAATTTGAGTGAATCTATCCTTTTACAACACACCTAATTATGGAACAATATTCTAAAAAAAATGTTCATATTTGCCCCATATTTTGTTGTTCATTTAATGGAAATATTGACTATGATTGATAAACCTATATCATAAGTTGGCTTTATAACTTGTAAATGAATTTTGAGGTTATAGTTAATAGTTTATGACTAATGGCTGGAAAACTATCTGATATAATAAAATTGTTTAATGAAATTAATTGATAAGCCAACTGAAAAATAAATTCAACGGTTTATTTAAAATGTCATCCAAAAAAGCTTATGAGATAAGCTCGAGCTTTTTTCTAGACTATCTTTATCCCCAACCTAATAATTAAAAATTATTTCTCTCTCCTCAACATATACAACTCAACCTTACAACTCAATTTATCTTTATCTCCAACCCAACTCAACCTAAAAATTTATTTTATTTTAATTTATATAAAAATTACAATTTTATTTCAAAATATATCAAGCGTCGTCTCTATTTGTAAAGAATGAAAAAAATACGAATTTTAATATAATTTTTATTTTTTTTAAACAAAAAATACACTTATACAATCAAAATAGGACAAATGTCCCATTCTCCACACAATACATGGGTCGCGACCCAAGATCACAATGTAACCTGTGTCGCTCATTTTGCATGACCTTTCTTTTTTTTTTGTTTTTTTAATTGGTGACCCACTCCATTGGAGTCACCGTTAAAATGATCTTAGAAAAAAAAAGTCCGTCCAACAAAACCAAATTTATTTGAAGAAATGAAGTTTACAAGTTAATCATATAAGTTAAAAATGAGCTTATGGTAACTCTTGTTGGTCCATTGAGTCTGAATTTGGCAAGTTTGCCAAATTTCTTGGAGAATCAAATTATCGTCTCGATAAGTGTCGATTACATTGAACAAAGACCTCACCGTCGATGACGACGAATCTTCATCAACACGGCCAATTTTGGGCTGGAGCTTCCGCTGAAGGCCGTCGTCTTCGGCCTCTGGTACTTTCAGCTGTTCTGTCGCTCCGTTTGGATGTTCATCCTCTGGTCCCTCAAGCTCCATCCCGTCCCGAAAATCAACAATGTTGGATTCATGCTCCGTAAAATCTACTCGAAAAAAAAAAAAAACCCTGCAGAGCTTTAAGTGAACTGACTGAATTTGCACTACATGGCTAGGATGCAAAGTGTTTCCAGATCATGTTGAGATGAGTATTCTCCTGCCTTTGATAAACCATGTTGCTAGAATTCGCTTCACATTAGCTATCTATAATAGCATTTGGTGGTCTAATAGACTTACTCGAGTACTTGAGCATAAACTTTAGTTAATTCCCATCACAGGGTAATGAAAACGGTCTCAACAACGTGATTCGAGTGACGTGTTTTTCTTTCTCCAGCCGCTCGTAAGCACCTTTAGTCCTGCGGTAAAGCAATGAACTGCAGGCTAAACCAACCATCGATATCCACCACCAAAATATGAAAGTTTCGTAATAGCAATCTTTTCCCATGCAGTCGCTCAAAACATCCTCGGCCGAATTAATTCCTATATTCGCCTCATATGTTTGAGCTGCAAGGAGGCTGTAGAGTAAAGACCCGAGAGGGATGTTTGTGATGAGAATGTTGTGGTTGACTCCGGCTTGTTTGGGCCCGAAAAGCTCCGATGTTATCGATACCGATGCTGAGAACACAAAACCCGAGCTGAGTCCAATCAAGGCTGTGGCCGTAAAAAGTGCCAATTTGCTGTTGGATGAAACGAGCACGAGGAATGCAAGCGGGGACGGGATAAGAGCCGAAGTCAGCCATCCGGTTCTCGGGTAATACATCTTGCTGCATTGTTTGTACGTTCAATGTAATCTTGATGATATGTGAAGTGAAGCAAGTATTTTTTGCAAAAAAAGGAAAAAATGAAAAAATGGGCATACCTAGAAGAAATGCCCCTCAAGTTTAGTCATATTACCCAAAAAAAAAAAAAAAAAAAAAAAAAAAAAAAAAAAAAAAAAAAAACAAAAAAAAAAAAAAAAAAAAAAAAAAAAAAAAAAAAAAAAAAAAAAAACCAAGTTATGATTATGTTTGTTAAAACTAGTTGATAAGCTAGCTGATAGCCAATAAACTAGCTTATAGTTTAAGTGATTTTCGAGTGTATAGTTTATAGCTTATAATATAGTTTATGAATTATAGCTGAAAAGTTAACTTAGCTTATATGATAAAAATGTTTGGTAAAATTAGCTGAAATAAAAATTTCAACGAACTTATTTGAAAATTAGCTATCCAAAAAAAAGCATATGAGATAAGCTCGAACTTTTTGAAAAAACTCGTCCTACCAAACCAAACTTATTTGAATGCAGAAATATTATAAGCTAACCAAATAAGCAATAAGCTTATAGCCTCAAATTTACGGAGTTGGCTTTTATAATACTTACCTTTGTACGAGTTCTGGTACTGTGGAAAGCAAGCGGCCGAAGAACGAGCAAGCGGAATAGAGAGAAACCAGCGATCTCACATCCGAGTGAAAACCCAACGACTGTGAAATTTGTCCCAGGTTGTTACTGTAAACCAGCCCCAATGTCCCTCCACATAGATAAACAACATAGTAAAGCCAAAACTCTCGATTTCTAATAAGCATTGCAGTCGAATGTTCGTCCCCAAGCACCACCACCAGTCGATCTTTCTGTGAAGCATTCTCGTTTAAGCTGCTGTTTAATAATGCCTCGGTTCCTATAAGCTCTTTTTGAATCTCCAGGTCATCATTTTCGGTTGAGCTCCCAATATAGCTGTTTATTATTCGCGGTGTGGCTAAGGGAAGTAATAATAAAATAACAGCTCCCGATAAGATGACACGAGTCGCAAATGAATTCCACGACATCGAGTTCAAGGCAAGAAGGTACAGGCCCGTGATAACGGCTAGTGCCGTTAAAATGATGAAATTAGACCTGTCGCGATGAGTGGGGCCCGCTGATTGGGGCTCGGAAGAACGCATGATTGGCCTGAGGGCTAAAACGGACGTTATTAGTGGGATAGTGGCGTTTAGGAGGAGATAAAGTTTGGTGTCGTTGTTCGGGTCGATGGAATTTGCCGTGAGGTTGTAAATGGCGGCGCTCAAGCCATTGAAGCTTATGGTGAGAGCGAGAGCTAAGGCTCTATTTGTTCGGAATGTTTTGATGCAGACTACATAGCACACGGTGTTGAACCAGGACACACTGCTGCCGGCCAGCAGCGAGGATATGAGTACCTTGCGCACGGAAAATTGTAAACCCATTAGTTTGAGAAAAAATAAGAATGGATTATGTGTTAGGCTATGTTTGGTTCAGAAAGTTTATGGAGCCATCGGATGGCTCTCTTATGGCGACATCCATACATTTATGTATTAACACGTGTCTAAAGTGTATTTATTGCAGGACACGTGTCAATATACCATTCGTAGAAAATTATGGATGGCTCCATAAGTCGAACCATTCGATGGCTCCATAGCATAACTGATGTTCGGTAAAACGAGTTCCAAGGAAATTGTACACCCATTATTCACTTTATGACTAGCTTACCAATACAGCTGGTAGACAGTCACATATATGGAATTTTGTTTATTTTATGCTTCTCAAACACTAAATGCTTTTGCTTGGCTTAAACGAGTACTTTGGTAGTTGGATCAAACGCAAAAATTATAGTTCAACGACCCTACCATAATTTTCAACTACTGTTTATGATCATTTGAAGAAAAATGAATCTCCTCAGAAAATGATTTTTTTTTTTTTGGTTCAATATTTTCATTTATAAAAGCAATTGGGTTTAGCAAGTTTTCATACGAGGTTTTCGTTTAATTATTATTATTATTATTTTTTTTTAATCCTTCAAGAGAATTGGACCAATCAAGGACCAGTTCTCACTTCTTAGTCAAGCTGGTCTGGTTCGGTGTTCAGAACTGTGGCCGTAATACAAAATGTTCGTTATCAGAAAACAAAAATCAACATTTTCACAAATTTCACATTTTATTTTCATAACGAAAACGTGTCGATTTAAATTTGATTTCATTAAAATGACCACCTTAAGGTTAAAAAAAA
>CACSLK010020742.1:4790227-4819376 GCA_902706635.1 Striga hermonthica | reverse complement strand
AAAAATAACCTCCGAATTTCACTTTGATCATTTATAAGATTCTCAGCCACAAGTGTGAGTCGATTATGCGAGTTTTCAGATAACTTCGCAGAACTCAACACATTTTTAGGGATGTACGGGAAATAAAATGAAGTCACCGGACTTCGTCAGAGTCCGATTATGGAATGGCCCCAACCGAATTATTTGAATGAGTGTTCGGTAATTATCGGGACCCGCCAAATCATGTTAGCTGAAGTGACGTTTGACGAGCTTCAACCCCGACCAAACCATACGTGGGGTTTGGGTGTATTACGGGGTATCAGCTAGACCGAGTGTCGCAATGCTTACTGTTGTTATGTGATTTTTAACAACGATGTAACTTGAGATTAAGTGGATAATTTTGAATTATTTGGACGTAAAGCATGTAAAATTTACTCAGCAATAGCCCCGGTCCGAGGTGAACCGAGGTGAAGAGCCGTGATGGGCTTTTTCGTGTTGCTTAGTAAAGTATTTTCAGTTCGGAGAGAGATCCCCGTACAAATGTTATAGGCCCGCTATTTATAGTGATTTCGGGTTGATACATTGGGATCTGTGCATGACTTTTTCGAATAAAGTTACTTTTTGTGGGCGGTTTGAGGCAGGGGGTCCCACATAAATGATGACGGATCTTGTGGAGCTGGAGGGTCACACGTAGGCGCCTTGTCACCTGCTTAGGGAGGTGACGACCTCGGTTCACGTTGATCTCGAAAGACGTTGACCTCGGTAGTCGTTGACCACTTCGGCCTTTGGTGGTTCAGACCGGTTCTTTTGTGTAGATCGGTGCGGTTCTGATTCACGTCGGTTTAACAGTTAATCGCTTTTAACAAGATGCTTAAAACCTCTTAACAGTGTCTTGCCGAGTCGGATGATAACAAATCTCCCGCACAAAGTGATAGCGAACATCAATATGCTTCGTTCTTGCATGAAATACTTGATTTTTCGCTAAGTGAATAGCGCTCTGACTGTCACAATGCACTAAGACGTGCTTTTGACCAACTCCCAAGTCTTCAAGCAAACTTTGAAGCCAAATAGCCTCCTTCACAGCTTCAGTAACCGCCATATACTCTGCCTTTGTTGTAGACAAAGCAACTGTTGACTGTAAGGTAGACTTCCAACTGACTGGAGCTTTTGCAAAAGTGAACAAATATCCAGTCGTTGATCTTCGCTTATCCAAATCACCCGCGTAGTCAGAATCACAATACCCAACTACACACTGACCAAATTCATTCTGCTCATAAACCAATCCAACGTCTACAGTACTATGAATGTACCGTAGAATCCATTTCACAGCTTGTCAATGACCTTTCCCAGGGTCATGCATATACCTGCTAACAACACCAACTGCTTGTGAAATGTCGGGCCTTGTACACACCATCGCATACATCAAACTGCCAACTGCATTTGCATATGGGACTCTAGCCATGTACTCTCGTTCTTCATCACAATTTGGCGATAATTGGGCACTTAACTTCAAATGAGGGGCAAGTGGTGTACTTACTGGCTTCGACTCATATTTTATGCCGAAACGCCGCAATACCTTATTCAGATATTGCTTCTGAGTCAAACAAAGTTTGCCTCTCACTTTATCCCTGCTTATCTCCATCCCGAGAATCTTCTTAGCTTCCCCCAAGTCTTTCATCTCAAACTCTTGATTCAACTGAGCCTTCAATTGATCAATCTCCACTTGGCTCTTTGATGCAACCAACATGTCATCCACATACAAGAGTAAGTAAATGAAAGATCCATCTTGCAGCTTGCGTAAATACACACAATGATCATGTCTGCTTCGCGTGTACTTCTGCCCAATCATAAACTTATCAAACCGTTTGTACCACTGCCTCGGAGATTGCTTCAGTCCGTACAACGATTTGTTCAACTTACAGACCCAATTCTTTTTTCCAAGAATTTTGAATCCTTCTGGCTGAGTCATGTAGATTTCCTCATCCAATTCTCCGTGTAAGAACGTCGTCTTCACGTCAAGTTGAGCTAGCTCTAAATCCAATTGTGCTGCTAAGGCCAACAAAATTCTAATGGAAGAGTGTTTAACAACTGGAGAAAACACTTCATTATAATCAACTCCTTCCTTCTGAGCGTAGCCTTTAGCCACTAACCTTGCCTTGTAGCGCACATCATTCTTATGAGGAAATCCATCTTTCTTTGCAAATACCCACTTGCATCCTATCGCCCTTTTGCCTTTTGGTAGTTGCGTCACCTTCCAAGTTTGATTCTTCTGGAGAGACAACATTTCTTCCTCCATAGCCCACTTCCACTTCTCATTTTCTAAACTTCGAATTGCATCTTGAAAAGTGAAAGGTATGTCATCATCAACAATTGGAAGTGCATAAGCCACCATATCCGCCAATCGAGCAGGTTGTTGAATCTCTCGTCTAGGCTTTCTCAATGCAATGGGTAAATCTAATGATTCGTGAGTCTGAACTTCATCATCCAACGAATCATTTGATATTGTTTCGTCGATCATAGCCGGTTGTCTCGTCATCGCATCTATCTCCACCTGCTTCGGTGTCAACTCCACCTGTTGGGTTTGTGTCGTCTTCATCATACTTTGTTCATCGAATGTAACATCCCTGCTAAACACAGTTTTCTTCGTCTCAAGACACAAAAGACGATATCCCTTCACGCCAATTGTGATTCCCATGAACAAAGCCTTTTTCGCTCTTGGATCTAACTTTGAATCCTTCACATGATAGAACGTAGGACACCCAAAGACATGTAAAGATCTATAGTCAGCAACAGGTTTCCCCGACCATACCTCCAACGTTGTTTTACCATCTTTTGCAGATGACGGCAAACGATTTATGAGGTGTTGCGCGTATGTTACAGCCTCAGCCCAGTACTCCTTGCCGAAACCAGCATTGGACAACATACATCGAACTTTCTCCACCAATGTTCGATTCATGCGCTCCGCCACCCCATTTTGTTGTGGTGTCCGTCTAACGGTGAAGTGCCTAACAATGCCATTTTTACGGCAAACTTCTTGAAAGGGATCGCTTGTATATTCTCCACCATTGTCCGTTCGTAGGACCTTGATCTTCCTTCCAGTCTGATTCTCAATTTGTGTCTTCCATGTAATGAAGACACCAAGCACTTCATCCTTCGTCTTCATAGTGTACACCCAAACACGTCTGGAAAAGTCATCGATGAAAGTGACAAAATAGCGTCTTTCGCCTAATGATGGGGTCTTAGAAGGTCCCCAAACATCCGAATGAACATAATCCAAGACACCTTCGGTATTATGGATAGCCGTTCCAAACTTCACTCTCTTCTGCTTTCCCAAAACACAGTGCTTACAAAAGTCTAGTTTGCACACTTTGACATCTTTCAACAGTCCTTGTTTTGCCAATGTTTGCAAGGACTTTTCACCAGCATGTCCCAAACGCATATGCCACAACTTGACTGCTTCAGACTCCTTGTTGGTGGAATCTGCTACTGTTACTGTCCCAACGACTGTATCACCTTCATAGTAATACAAATTATTCCTCCTGATGCCTTTCATCACCACGAGCGAGTCGGATGTAGCTTTCATAACTCCATCTCGCAAAGTCACTACCAAGCCTTTTGATTCCAAGGCTCCTAATGAGATGAGGTTTTTCTTCAAACTCGGCACGTACCGAACATCCGTCAAAACTCTGGTGGAACCATCGCGATTCTTCAGACGGATTGAACCTATCCCAGTTGTCTTACAGGCATTATCATTACCCATATAGACAACCCCTCCATTGGTTTCCTGAAAATTGAAGAACCACTCCCTTATGGGAGACATATGGTAGGTGCATCCTGAATCCAAAATCCATTCGTCTGGATGAGATGATGAAGGTGAAACCACAAGTGAAAATTCTGAGTCTTCACTTCCACCCTCAGCAACATATGCATCTTGAGGAGATTTGCCCTTCTTCTTCAACTTAGGACAGTCTTTCTTCCAGTGTCCCTTCTCATGGCAGAAAGCACACTCGTCTTTTTCAAGCTTGGCTTTGGAACGTGATCTTCCTCGTCCATTCTTCTTTTGGCTCTTCGACCGACCTCTTGCAACTAACGCTTCATCTTCTGCTGCTGCATTCTTCGTCTCTTGTTTGTTCTTCTTTCTCAACTCATAGCTATACAGAGCAGAACTGACCACTGCAAGAGTTACATCGTCCTTCCCATGGAGCAGAGTAGTCTCTAGGTGCTCGAAGTCATCTGAAAGTGATGATAACAACATAAGAGCCAAATCTTCATCGCTGAATGTGACGTCCAAGTTCAACAAATCTGCAACCAATTGATTGAATGCAGTGACGTGGTCATTCATCGATGTGCCATGCCGGTACTCGAATCGGAACAATCGCTTCTTCATGAGGAGCTTATTCTGGCCGCTTTTCTTCAGAAATTTATCCTCCAAAGCCTTCCACAAAGTGTGAGCAGAGTTCTCATTCTTGAATGCGTACTTCTGCTCCCTCGACAAACACGAACGAATTGTTCCACATGCTAAGCGGTTGATATTCTTCCAGTCCTTCTCTTCAACGTCTGTTGGCTTCTCCTTTTCAATCGCAATGTCGACGCCTTGCTGAAATAAACAATCCAGCACCTCGCCTTGCCACATGCCGAAATGACCGGTCCCGTCGAAGATCTCCACCGGGAGTCTGACGTTCGGCATCACCGTCCTTGCCAGAATGAATGCAGAGGATGATGCGCCCTTGACCTCCTTGGACATCTCGGACCCGAATGCAGTGCTCGCCTCTCCGAATGAACCTGGGACGAACCTTCGGCTCTGATACCACTTGTTGGGGTATCACAACAAGCGCAGCGGACAAAAATACCCCTCCAACAAATCTGGCGAACACTACTCCAAACGAAAATAAGCCAACACAAATAAATAAAAGACGGAAAAGAAAAGAACACAAAAATTGATAACGGAGTTCGGCGAAAATAGCCTACGTCTCCGGGCACCGCCAACCGCAACGCCAAATTTACTAAACTCACCAACAAAATACAACTAGGGTTAAATAACCCACAAAATAGGATTTCCTTAATTAAGGATTTCCTTCTAAATAGGAGAGAATAGAATAAGGTGCAAGTGTAACCCAAAGGCAAGGGACCTATTTATACTAAAAAGATCCTACACATCTTTGGTACACATCCGATGTGGGACATAAAATTAATCAAAATGTAACAGTTTTTAAGTCTTCATTTGTCATCCATCCATACCTTTTTAAACAATCAAGAAAAATGTCAAATTATATTATTATAGCAATTACTATTCATTAGCATGTTGATTGACTATATGCTAAAATCTATATATATATAAAGAGGGAGTTGATGGAATTTATTGCTAAATATAGATGATATGCAATGACTATAATTGGCAACATTTCTACATTTGGTTGGGTAATTGTAATTGTAAGGTTAATTATTTTTGTTAAGAATGCCAAATAATTAAGGGAAATATAATAACATAACTAAATTCGTATTCAATTATTTTTGGTAAATTTTAGGAATGGAAAATAATAAGTAAAAGTTAACTTACTCAATTAATTCTGTTTGGAAATATATTAATATTCTTTTACTATATATTTAAAAATGTATAACATCAACTACGGTCACCATATTTCAATCACTTGATACCTTAAATATATTTAATATCATGAACTCTACATATGTCATTACTATGTTTTTTAAGGCAGCAGTATTAGTTTATGCTAACATAACCATACGTATTAGTTTATTCTAACATTACGCATAGATCCAAAACAAATTAAAAAGAATATTTATTATGAATAATCGATTTAAATTAAGTTATTAGATGAATACATGATAATGGTGAATGCTGGTAAAATTTCAAAAATGATACACCAAGTTGAGCGTTATCAACAAAATAGATATTTTGTTGTTTCTCGCGGAAAAGAAACATGTAGTTGGCGATTTGGTCGGAAAAGATATATTAATCACCCCACTTGGATAAAAAAGCTAGCGTGGCCGGATTAGATAGTGACGTGGCATTATAACTTTATTTAGTTCATACGTGTTATATACGTGGTGTGATGTGACATCATTATCTCAAAATACACAACTACACATAGATAAATAAAAATAAAATAAAATAAATCCAAAAATAAATAAATATAAAGACACATTAGCAAAAAAAATAACAATAATTATAATAAGAATAAAAATAAAAAAATAGAAAAATTAAAAAAATCCAAAAATAAAAAAAATTTGTTCTATTTCCTTAACTATATATTAATAAAATATTTTTAAAATTATATTTCTTTAATACATATAAAAAATTATTAAAAAAATAAAAAATAATTTGTTAATATTTCGTTATTAAAAAATATTTTGTTAATATTTTGTTAAATATAAATATATTCGCGAATATATATTAAAAAATATTTTGTTAATAATAATAATTATATATAATTTATTATTAATTATATTATTTAATATAGTAGTTTTACATAAAATTTTATTTACTTAATATATATAAGTATTAAATATAAATATGAATCACAAAATATAAATTTATATTAAAAAATATATTTTAATTATTTTAAAAATATATATCTAAAAAATATATTTCAATTTATTTAAATATAAATTTAAATTTGTGATTTATATTTATATTTAATATACTTATATATATTAAATAAATAAAAAATTATGTAAAGTATTATATTATATAGTATAATAAATTATATATAATTATTATTATTAATGAACTTCATTTTTTTAGTATTTTTTAATATATATTAGTGAAATATATTTATGTTAAACGAAATATTAACGAAATATCTTTTTTATTTTTTAATATATATTAACAAAATATAAGTTTTTTAAATATTTTATTAATATATAGTTGACAAAATAGAACGAAATATATTTTTTCTTTTTTTTTTTATTTTATTTTATTTTTGGATTTATTTTCTATTTATATTATTATTATTTTATTTTTTCTGATGTGTATTGATTTATTTTTCGAGTATTTTTATTTTTATTTATGTTAGCGTAGTTGTGTACTTGGAGAGAAGGATGACACATAACGCCACGTATATCACACGTAGAAAATTAAGGAAATTTATAATGTCACGTCATTATCTAATCTGACCACGTCAGTTTTTTTATCCAAGTTGAGTGCTTAATGTATCTTTTCCGACCAAATTGTCAACTAAATATTTTCTTTCCGTGAGGGACAACAAAATGACTGTTTTGTTGACAACGCCAAATTAGTGTATCATTTTTAAAATTTTGCCGCTGAATGCTTAACAAAATACTTGAATCATATTAATGTCAATAAAATTTAAGCATTATTATTGGTGAACACTTAACAAAATACACTCAAACTTACTAAGATACTCGAGTACAAAATAGGAGTAATTCACGCTATAAATCTCATATTCGAAATCTGTGTATTGTTCTCTCATATTCAAATCCGATGGTGGTGTTGATTTCTTGCATGACCTGCACACTCTGAAGTTCTTAAATAGTATAAAATATTTTGGTGTTCCAAATCATTAATTGCACTTAAAGGTTGAGACTTCTGTCATGTTGTTGAGAAACATTGACCATTCGATTGGACTGTGTAGTGGAACACGCTTGGTGATACCGAAGCTTTTCACTCACGTGTTTGAATGTAAGATTCTAACAGGATCAAATGTTGGACATAAGGTACTGGTACCAAGACTTTTCTTATCTCCATCTGATCTTAGGATACCCTTCAAGTTCCAGCGTAGACAATTTACTCTTATGTTTTCTTACGTAATGACAATCAACAAGAGTCAAGAGCAGTCGTTATCCCATGTCGGACTTTACATGAAAAGACCTGTGTTTATTAGTCATGGTCAATTATACGTTGATGTGTCTCGAGTCACTAATCCACAGGGATTGAAGATATTAATATGTGGTGGGACGATAATGGGGAAAAGAAAACTACTAAAAATGTTGTCTATCGAGAAATTTTTCTAAATTTATAATACCATATAATATTGTACTTTTACTATCTATTCAATAATAATGTTATTTACTTGTCATTTACTTTTTATGATATATATATATACAAGTACAACGCCCGTGTATTACACGGGTGTGTGCTAATTTTTTTTTTAAAAATATAAAATTAATGAGAAAAATAGTTGAAAATCTAAACACCTTTTATAAAAATATATATATTATTATATAGTTAGTATGACACTTTTTATTTGTGCGACTTATATGTATTATACTGTAATAATTTTTTTAACTTACAACAAATAACTATATTAAACATAAATATATCAATTGAGAAATAATTTTATTTTTCTAATGAATTTTAATAAATATTATTATTTTTTATTATTATAAAGATAAATATAATTTATTTATTTCATATATACAATATGGATGTCAAATCGAAGATCATCAAAAGATGATTAATTTGATATATTATATATGTAAAACCGATAAGAAATATAAAAGTTATCAACTTTTAAAGTACATTTACAATTCAATAGCTAATTGAAGGAAACAAATCAAAAGTATGGATACATTAATCACTTAGTGTCTCACTATGTAAAATACAAAGAATTAAAGGGTTATATTAGTACAATTGATATTAAAATACTAAGTTAGCTAAATAATATTTATAGAATGTCCAAACCTAAATTATTATTTATTAATATATTAATATTATTTGTCCAAACCTAATTACGAAGCATGATTCTTTGCCAAGTAGGATTACGAAGCACCAGAAGAAGCCACGTAAGCTCAGCGCATTCTGAAATTATATATATCGAGGATATTAATGTATTTATTAAAATATTTTAATAAATATGTTCCGTGCATCGCACGGGTGAAGATACTAGTGTATCATAATATAACAGTACGAATATTATAATTATTTTATTTTTGGATATAGAAAAAAAAAATAAAGAAAGCGAAATAAAATATAAGCTATAAGGGCCAAAAATATTTTGAAATCTGGGAAAGCCCCTTTGGCCGGGCCGTGAGCGACCAAGGTAGACTCAAGAGAGAGAAACACAGCTGTTAGAGAGAGAAAAATGAAAGGTGGGAGTGGGAGAAAGAGGAATTATGGTACCGACCCTGCACAGCCACCGCCTCCCGACCCGGAGTCCGCCGGAGACGGCAGCGTTGCGGCGGGGGAAGGGAGGCACAATACAGAAGATGACAGCGGCAGAATCGAAGGTGCGGTGGAGGATTTTGAAGAGGAAGAAGGAGAGGATGAGGAGTTTTCGGGAGCTGATAGAGAGTACGAGCAGCTGGGAGAGGCGCAAATTGGGGAGGCGGCGGAGGGCGAAAGGACGAAGCTCGCCGATGGGTACTATGAGATCGAGGCCGTACGCAGAAAGCGCGTCCGAAAGGTATTTCTTACATTTCCTTTTTGTTTTTCCACTTTTCGCTTCGTTAGAAGAAGTTGGAAGACGAGATTCGTGCGTTGAGGGTTTTACTAAAGCTCGCCTGTCTTTGATTTGTGGTTATCTCGTTGTTTTTTGGTGGGAAATGCGGCAAAAATTGGAAGGGGAAAGTGCAGTATCTCATCAAATGGTGAGTTATCTGGAACTCATAACAATGTCTCGTGGTGTTTGTTATCGATCTTTTTTTTTTTTTTTTCTTGATTTCTTGATGTCTTGGTAATGTTTGTCTGTTTTTTTTTCAGAGAGAAAATGGTGTTGAATTTGGTTTGTCTTTGTATGAGTCTGATAGGATTTTTGTGCTGATTAGTGTGTTGGGTTTGGTTTGGAAAGGCGAGGCTGGCCGGAAGCAGCAAATACCTGGGAGCCAGTGGGAAATCTGTTGCAGTGTTCGGATATTATCGATGCATTTGAAGAAAGGTTTAACTGTCCCTGTTGTGAAAATGTTTTTGTTTTATTCAAGTGATAAGCTATAGTGTGTCTGTTAATCAAAATAGTTGGAAAGATAATTATGTTATTTCAGGCCATTTCATGGTTTTCCATTACTTGTTCTTTAGTTATTGGATTCTTGTTGCTTTTTTTTTTTTTTTTTTTTTTAAGCTTGAAACCGGGAAAAAGTAGGTGTATACGCAAAAGGAAACGCAAGGCTAGTGTAACTCACGTTCAGACCAAGAAAAAACAACAGGACAAACAACAGCACCAGCAGCAGAGGTCCCCTGCGACCGCCACATATAGCGTGCCCTCGCATGTGATAAAGATAGCCGACGAGCCTATGCCCTTTCCCAGGCTAAAAAACTTCACCTCTGCAAATGAGAGTGGGCAAACTACTGTATATGGCCTAAACAGTCTCGAAATTTCCAAGAAAGCAAATGAGATTGGTGCAAGAATTGTGAGAGAAGAAGAAAAGGAACAAAACCAGTGGAACTTGAAACTCTCCGAGTTGAAGGGGGCAATGGTGGCCGGCCAAGAAGTCTCTGACAGGCTGGCTCGAACATCCGAAGAAGGCCAACGTCCAATGGGAGATGATTTGGCGAACGAATTAAGGACTGAGGGGTTGAATCCTGTGCAAACCGGTCGTTTTACCGGAGCTAAAAAGAGGAAATCGGGTTGTGTGAAGAGGTTCATGAAAGGCCCAGAGGCGTGCTCCATTGAGGATGCAGCGAATGGGGTTTCACCTTGTGGGTCCCTTGCACCGGAAAGTGTTGAGCGCACTGATTTTTTCGGGAATAATATGGGCGGCTGGGATAGTAAGTACGAGAATAATTCCAAAAGCATGTGCGCAATTACCCAGATTGTGAAGCCTATTAGTTATAAGGCTTCCGTGGCAAACAACGTGCAAGATGTGTTAGTGGCATTTGAGGCCGTCAGGTTTGTGATCTAATATTACTGCTGTTAACTTCATTTTTATCTTAGTCCGACCATAGATAGTTGTTTTTATGTGAAGTTGGGAGTATTCTAGGGAGAAAGTATCTATCTTGTGCACGTGCAACTGATTACATTTATTTGCTGTTGTTATGAGAGATCATGTTGGCTAATGGTTTATAGTAAATAGCTCCAGCTAGCTGTCAATCTTTTACAACATTGTGCTGTTGATTGGACTTTAGACTCTCTCAATACTTGTGCATTTCTGTTTGATCTAGCCGTTTTCAGGTTTTTTTTTTTTCCTTTTTTTATTTTGACGTTTGTTGTATTTGTTAAGCTGCAAAAATGATATAGGATGGGATTTGTTGTGTGATCTTCTTGAGTGGATGTGGATGACATGAAAGGCATAGTTTATTTCACTGCTTTATTAGAGGATCTGATATATTGTTGTGGAGAATAACGAGTTTACTCTGAAAAAAATGATCATAACTATATGATGGCATTCTAGAGCAGATAAATACATGTGCCACACTGTTTTTACTTTTAACGGTCTCTCATCCTGTCAAATTTAACAACTTTAGGAGTTTGGCCTTTTGCTGGTTAGAATGTCATATTATGTTACTCAGTCCATTATTATTATGTGATATTATATTAGGAGTTTAGAATGTCATATTATGTCATATTATCATGTTGCGGGTTAGACATATCTGTCTGCATTTTTAAACTTATCTTGATGCACGGTGTCTGTTTAATTTTTAATTATGTGATTAATTAGATAATTTATGTGTTGAAAATGAATCTCAGTCTATCGTGCTTTTTTTCTTTTGTTTGAATTGGTTTTCTAAATTTCTTTGATTTTTGTGTCAAGACTTGTGTTGCAACTTATTTTTCCAGTTAAAACGACATGAATTTCTTGCTGGCTTCAGGTCCGATGGAACCAAAGTGATTGTGGATAACAAGTTTTTAAAAGCTTACAACCCGCTTCTGGTAAGTGCTCTATTCTGCTTCATCCTCTTCTTCATATATTATTATTATTGTAATTTTTTACCTTTACCACTCAGACTTGAGTGCATATCTCTCGGTGAAGTTACTTTAAATTTTCGATCTTGTTATGCAGCTCATAGACTTCTATGAGAAAAATTTACGGTACAGTCCAACGTGACAAAAACTGGTCAACCGAGCGGCTAGCAGCGTAATCTTGTGTAAACATCCATGTACAGTGTGGTAACTTCTTGTATCAGTAAAAAAAAGCCCTGTAACAAAGTACACCCATAGGAAGTGTGGTAAATAGTGTTAAAACAGTACGTGAATTGTGTTGTAGCTAAAAAATGGGTACTGGTTGTGTAGTTCAGTTTGACCAATTTACCCTTGTATGAACAATCATGGTGGAAGTTACGAAAACTTTCATTTTCTGCGCAACTCATCCTTTTCGTATGCTTCATCTATTTGCCTTCTTGATGTAATGGTTACATCTATTTCTTTTGAAGTTTCGATTTCCTTATGATGGAGACGAGACCGTGATAATAAATAGGACCGAGTCCGTATTTAGTTATTTATTTACTAGTATTATTTGTTTATTTTATTGCCTTAGTTATTTAATTTATATTGTTAAGCAAATAAATATTGGTCTAGCTTGTTAGGCAAGACAAGTAGGATTATGAGGGTTGAGATTCTATATATTGTACTCTCCTACGCATAAGCGGGACAATTTTTGAAGATTTATCAGATATTTTAGTTTCGTACGAGAAAGTATCTCGTTCTTCCCTTTCGTCTACCACGCCCTACATCAGTTGGTATCAGCAGACCGAGACGATTCAAGATGTCGCCAAAACGAAATGACAACGAACAACGGGATGCCCATCTTGAAGATTTGGATCGCCGAACCGATGATCTAGGGTTCCAAATCGATCGAGTGGATCGCCGTGTTGAAGGTCTTTCTGAGGGGATCGAAGAAATTCGTCTCGCCATCCGTACCATAATGCACGACGAACAGATGAATCGCGACACCACAGGCCGGGGTGGTCGCGGCAGGTTTCATGGAGGCCGTGGCGGAAGAGGGCCGTTCGGGGCGCCCCGGACGCGTTCGCCACGTTTGACACATGGCCTGGACGACGACGAGGACACCCTGCCGGACGCCAATCCCTTCGGCGGCTGACGGGAGCATCGAGAAGATGACCATGGCGAGCAACGTTCGGTTCACTAGGACGACGAGGGCTGGGACATGCCTCACGGTCAACGTCGCGCAGGAGAAGGAGGCGACAACCGCTGGGAGTCGAGCTTTCGGATTGAGGTACCGGAATTCACGTGCGGGCTCGACGCCGCGGAGTTTCTCGATTGGCTCGCTGCTGTGGAGTCGATCCTCGACTTCAAGGATGTTCTGGATGATTGCCGGGTGAAGTTCATCGCGACTAGGCTGCGTGGAAGGGCCGCAGCTTGGTTTACGCAACTCAGGGCCAAGCGGCATCGTATGGGCAAATCCAAAATTACATCTTGGGCTAAGTTCCGCAAACATCTCGAACAGGAATTTTTGCCCTTCAATTATCGTTGTACGATCTACCAAAAATTCCAATCTATTCGACAAGGGGCACGATCGGTAGATGAGTATACCGAGGAGTTCTATCGACTCCTCACACGCATAGATGTATGCGAGACGGAGGATAAGTTGGTTTCGCGTTATATTGGAGGGCTGAGGGTTTCAATTCAAGATATGTTGAATATTTTTGTTCCGGACTCGGTATCTGATGCGCACCAAAGGGCTCTGAGGATTGAACAACAACAAACCCTACGGGCTTCTTCGAATTTCTTACCGAGTTCGCGAGGCGGGGCTGGTTCATCGGCAGTAATTCCAGGCCGCTCGGTTGGTGTGGGCCAGCAAGTCGGTTCTTCGACCGCAGGCCAGGGGGCGAACCGGACTGGAAGTTTGGGTCTGGGCAACGCATCGATGGCGGTTGGTGATTCGACGGGCCAGCGTGCGGGTGCCGGGTTACGTTGCTTTGGGTGTGGCGAAGTTGGGCACCAACAAGGTGCATGTCCACGGGGGACGAGTTCCCGTAATTTGTTTGTCGAAGAGTCTGCGTTGCATGGAGCAGAGAACGTGTATGACGGACCACCCGTATTCGACGAAGAGCCCGAACCCGTTGAAGAGCACCGCACTGGTGCCGTTGGACGAGCCCTTGTTCTTCGGCGGTCATGTTTAGCACTTCGGGACTCAAGCAAACCGGTTGAGCGACATAATCTTTTTGTTGGTGATCGCGTGTGCCGGTTCATTATCGGTTCCGGGTCATGCGAGAATGTCTTTGCTAAGGATGCAGTGGAGAAGCTCGGCCTTTCGACGGAACCTCATCCACAACCATATACTCTTGCCTGGATCCAAAAAAGCACGGCGGTCACTGTGGACCGTCGCGTTTTGATTTCTTTCTCCATTGGACCGAGGTATCGAAATCATATTTGGTGCGATGTTGTACCATTGGATGCTTGTCATATGCTTTTGGGACGTCCTTGGCAGTACGACCGTGACGCTACGCATGACGGTCGACTTAACACCTATAGTTTCCTTTTTGGGGGTGTTAAGACCGTTTTGCATCCAAGGCCTCCTCGAGCTTTGACGGGTCCATCGTCTGTCCTTTTTCTTTTGCATGGTGCCTTTGTAGATGACGCTTTTAGCTTATCTGTAGAGAAAAGTCCCAATAATAGAATGCTCGGTCATCGTGAAGTTGTTAGTAGGAAGCCAGGTATATACATATGGATGACTTATCAAGAAGCTTATGACATTGTGCTATACATTGGCAATTTCATTCGCAGCTGTGGAGTTGAGGAGGGAGGACGATGTGGAATTTTTTGGGCTAATTCTCCTAAGTTGGTTTTAAGTATGGAAGCTTGTAATGCTCATGGATTATATTGTGTTCCTTTTTGGGCTAATTCTCCTAAGTTGGTTTTAAGTATGGAGGCTTGTAATGCTCATGGATTATATTGTGTTCCTTTGTATGACACGTTGGGTGCTGGAGCAATTGAATACATCACATGTGCAGCGATTTCTATCTTACATATTGTAGACTCTGATGTCTGGAGTTCAGATAAATATGGTTCCAGCCACAAACTTCCATTGGCTTGCTTCCCCGTGTGATTATTTTCATCTTGAAAATCATTTCTGATATAATGGATCCTGCACATTGCATTGTTGTTATGGGTGACCATGATACTAGGTGTACTGACAGCACAGGGCTTGACGCTCCTCTATGCCATGTCCGGAATAAGGGAATATTATTGTTGAGAACATATACAGTGGACGTGTTATTGGCATTTCTATTTCCTTCATCAATTCAGTGGCTCGACAATTTGATGCAGCTAGCTTTCTTCCTTCATTCTACGGGTATCAACTTAAAGCCACTACTGGAGAGATCATGTTCCAGTGGGACGAAAGCATCGGGTTCCTCAGTAGTCGAAACTGTTGTCTGTCATGAAGATGAAGCTCTTTTCAGTGATCTTTTTTCCGAGGCCAATCGTTCTGTTGGATCTGCAGATGGATGCGAACAATCTAATGTTGCCGCTAGCTCTGGTTCAAGCTTAAGGAATATGCCACTGGAAGCAGCAACAAAAGTACTCAATTTCCTGGGAACATGTGTTTTCTCTCCTCAATGGCCTCCATTGGTGTGTCACAATGCGTGCCAGAAGCTTAGTGGGAACCATTTTGACATTCTCCTTTCATTTTATTTTCTTAGTCTAACTCTGCATGAAGCAAAGAAGTTGTCAGGGTTTGAATTTATTAAAGCTGTACACCTTGCGTTTCTGCTGGAGACGAGACCAGATTGGATTCGCGGCCGAATCCTTCTCAACCGGGGGAGGATGATGGAGACGAGGCCGTGATAATAAATAGGATTGAGTCCGTATTTAGTTATTTATTTACTAGTATTATTTGTTTATTTTATTGCCTTAGTTATTTAATTTATATTGTTAAGTAAATAAATATTGGTCTAGCTTGTTAGGCAAGACAAGCAGGATTATGAGGGTTGAGATTCTATATATTGTACTCTCCTATGCATAAGCGGGACAGTTTTTGAAGATTTATCAGATATTTTAGTTTCGTACGAGAAAGTATCTCGTTCTTCCCTTTCGTCTACCACGCCCTACATCACCTTAGTAATCCAAGATTGGTCGGGTCTTTAATCCTTGGCTTTCCCAGGTACGTAAAATTGTTGTGCTCGTCTATTATTTTCCGATCAAATGCAAGTAATGGTAGCGAGACATCAATCCGAGATCATTTAACTTATTCTTCAGTTTCTTTAGTTAATTATCAAGAATCAGGGATATGCTATGGTCCCGTTACGGAACAATTCTGTCGGGGTTTGTAGCTGTTAAATCATCATGTAACCGTCAGAGATAGTTGATCTAACAGATACATATCCCGACACAATGGTTCCGTAACGGAACTGTAACATGTATAAGAGAAAAGAATCATATCACATAATCCAAAAACACATAAATAATCAAACCCAATTATTTCGTCCAAAGGTACATAATTCGCCTCATCATCTATACTGCACTTTGTTGATATCCTCCACACCCGGTCCTATTCAGTGCAACCAAAAACATATAATTGATTAAACCCAATTTCCATACAAAAAAAAAAAAAAAAGGATAACACACACACAAAGAAAAATTATTTAAACTTATTTTGTTGTTATATACTACAACTCACATCATGGTTGTAGGCGTGGAGGAGTTTCAATGTCTGGTCCGGACAACGATCGAGATTGTATTTGCAGATATCGAGATCGACCCGCGTCTGGTTGTTGTCGTACACGATGGAGAGAGCTTTTACATACGCAGCCGGCAGTTCTTTTACAAGTGGCAAATACTTCAAAAAAATATAGCACCACTGGTCGTTGAGGTCGCCCAGGTCGAATGCTGAGGTCAGGCACCTCAGGTAATACTGAACTTTATCATCATCCGCCGGAGCTTCATCGTCGGCCACCGACAGCGTGGCCGCGGCGGCAGAAAATATCAAGGAGATGACGACAAGGATGATCGTCGTCATCCGAGCAGAGGAGGAACTCATGTTTTTTACGGAGAAGTTTTTAACAACTCAAACACAAACGATTCAATCAAAAAGTATCTTAGACTTATTATTTGGATTAGGTTTGTTGGGTGTATTTATAGGCAAAGGGGCTTTATAATAAGATTTAATCACACTGATCTATCTATCTATTACTATATAATTAGACAACACTTTCTAACACTAGAAAGCTTTTTGGTGGGACCCTCATTATATTTCTACAAATGGAAAGTTATCAGTTCATTTATTTTTTTTATACGAATTGTATTAGTGGATGAAACCAGCTATCTTTGAGTATTGTTTTTCTTTTCAAACAGTTGTTGGGAGACTTTATTGTAAAAACCAATATTTATTAAAGAAAATTCAATTTTTTCTTAATTAATAGTCAAAAGTTAATTTCTAACAATAAATTGATGAAAATGTGTTCTTTGTAATTCAGAAATTAACAATTTATATTATGTTTAAAACTGTAAATGTAAAGCTATCATAAATAATACAAACTTATACTACTATTTCTATAAGTGACCAAAAAAAAAATCTCTTACAAATATCTATTATATTTAATATATTAAATAATAAGTAGATATAAATAAGTAGCAATAACAATAATTAAAAATTTAAAATGAGAAAGACATAACTGCATACATATTTTAGTGGGCATACATATTTTTTATGGTGGGTTGAAATTTCAAGTTTCAGTTGAGGCTTGAGGCCGAAAAACAGGCCACCATTATTCTCCTATTTTCCTCTAAGTCTACACCGTGGAAAGTTTGTTTTCGGTAATTAGTTTGTTGAACCTTTTATATTTATTATTTTAATTAATTATAATTTTATATTTCTTTATAACTATTTTAATAAAATAGTTAAGTTTACAGTTTGCAACATTAATAAATTATTATTTAAATTATACAAATTTAAAAGTAAAAGTTAAAACAAATTTGTTTACTATATAATTAGAGAAGTGAATTCATATTTTTAGTATTTTTTGTGGGTTCAAAAAAAAATATGGAATCATTTTTTTATTAAGTTATGTTTGTGCGTTTATTATTTTTTTTCTAGAATCCACGTACGCTGACACGTTTTTAGGATTTTTTTTTTTAAAAAATTTTGAAATTCACAGTTAGAATGCCATGGAATATCAAAGTGTTAATTTTATTTCCTCATTAAAAGTTTATTTATATTTATAGTACAACAAATCTTGATATTAAATTATATTTGGTTCGCGAATTAATATAATGTACTATTAGTCTTACTATATGAACAAGAGTTCCAATTACATACAATTAGTATAAATAAATTAAAATCCATGTATATCAAAGAATTGTAAATATAAAATTAAAAACTATTAACAAGAGATTCACTTACTTTTTGAAGTCTTCACACACATCCATCCATAAATTCATACTCGACCCTTATGCACAAAATAAAAAATTATAATTGTTAATGATGTCAATTCCTAAAAATCAGATATTACATAAAATGGTTAAATTTCACTATTTATATCGGACATTTTTATTTTACTTTAATTTTCACAAGTCTATTAACATATTAACTTTAATGGCAATAAAATATTTATCCCATTTTATTATCTAACATGATTTTTCAATGATATAATAATAAATTCTTATTTCAAACGAATCTATTTAACAATGATTTGATGTAATTTTTCAAAATTTATATTTTTATATTATAGTATATTTTGATACACTAATATTTTTCTAAATATAAATAAATACGATAATTTTGCATTTCATTTCTATATATTTCAGGTTGAAGTGTGACACAAATTATATGAAAAAGTTTACTATCAATGAATAAGACAAATGTTTGTTTAAATCAACATATAGTTATTGATCTTACTGTTATGATTGAACTGATTTATAAAAAAAGAAAAGTAAAATTTCGATTTGCATGATATTATATCAGTTATTAGGTGATTACAAATAATTAACAATGCATGCATTATTTTATTTTTTCAATACCAATAAATCTTGAATAACAAAAATGTCCAGATGTAAAAAAAATCACAAATTCCTTTGTAAGTGAGCATTCCAGTAATTTTGAAGAGGAACATTTATCACTTTAAGTGGGTGCGCAACGATACACGTTTGGTTATAGCGAGACTCGACGATCATATATTGTAGTATAGAGTATTAATTGGTTCACACAGTTGTGATATTGTTATTTTTTCTAGAAGTAGTCTATATAAGTTCATGTACACTTTCGTATGTCATGCGATTAACAAGAACCAAGGACAATATCTCGCATATTGATTTATATCTAAAGAACTCCATATTTACTCATGGTCAAATCTGTCGCTATTTTAATGGCCACAAATGCTTATTTCAAATAATTGTAAATATTAATTTATGAACGCGTCATGAAGAAGAAAAAAGTTGTATTAAGCAAGTATTTAATATATAAATATATATGTATAAATTACTTTGTATCTTTTAATATTATTTTGTTTCACCCCGTGCATTTGCACGGGAAACAATACTAGTTGTTAGTAATTAGAAAAAGGATTGTTCAATTTAATATTAAAAACTAATTTAATTAATTATAAAATAATATTTGTATTTGGTTTCAAGTCCATATATATACTCAACCTTAAGATTTGTATTATAATTATATATCTTATTATAATTTACGATTTAAAATAAAAAATATAAAAATAAATAACTTAGCTTATTAATTAGTGAATGTAATTAATTATATGATTTCAAATAGACAAATAAAATTGTTAGCACAATATATGGCATTTTTTTTTATTTTTTTTTTTTGGAACTTTAGTTTAATTGTTTTAGTTATATGATATGCCATTTCAAAGAGTGTTTATACCGCCATGGGAAAATAGGTGTAGGTTGAGCCCAAGTCCATTAGCATCAACATGCGGAAGTCAAATCCCATGACTGTTAGACCTCCGGCCGTGATGCCCTCGAGGTAGATGTAGTAATGGGCGTTGATGATGAGGGGTGTTTGGGAGCCGTGGAGCCCGATCTCATCCCCATCGTATAAAACCAGTATGTTGTAAGGGTACGTGGGGTCGCTTATGTTGCCTATGCTTGTAGGCAAAGCGCGAGGACCCCGTATGGGAGATGAGAGAGACCCGATTCACGTTGAGTCCTAGGACGCCATTCACTCTTGGGGCCTTCGAATGAGTGGTGCAGCCGAAGGTGATGTTCTGGAGAACGAACCTCTCGGCCTCCACCTCGTTGTTGTTGTCTTCGTCATGGAGGGGTTCGAACTCGAATGTATCACGGCCAAGGTAACCACTGCACTCTCCCTTGGCATAGGCGATCTTGAACATGCAGCCCCAGTCTTCGCACGTGAACCAGACGGGACGAGGAAAGCAGGCGCTGGTGGGTTCGTTGCACATCTCCTTGCGGAATGTGGGGGAGCGCTTCGGGTGGAAGGCGGGCTCAGGAGCGTTGGGGTTGTCTGGGTTGCAGTGGACCCACAGCAGGCTAGAGCCCGTGTCGACTATGATATACATGTCGGGTTGGTCGTCGTTTGTTCCGACATGCACGCGCGCGAGAAAACCGGAGCTCTGTGTGGTGGCCTGGAGCGGTGTCTCGACGATGGATGTTGTAGTTGTGGCCGCAACTGCGAAGTAGGAGGCTAGGGAGGAGGAGAGGTCCCGGTCGAGGCGGGAGGCTTCTTCCGAGAATAGTTGGGCCAACTTGGTACTTCGAGCTGATCAGTTAAATGCCCAACTTAAAAAAAAAAATAAATAAAATAAAATAAAATATAAATTATCTACCGAACAAGTTAAATGAAAATCCCGTTATAAGAGTGCATGATACTAGTATAAAATATATGTCTAACAAATTAAATCAAGGCTACTTTATATTTAAACTATGTATTATAAACCAAATTGAAAAACTCCTAGACAATGTCTAAATCAAATAATAATTTTTGAGACTCTAGCTTTCTCAATCAAGTTAAAAGTTTCGATACCCAACTCATTACTAAGACATTTAATCTGCCCATCTCAATTAAGCATTTGTAGACACCAAAATTTAATAATGTTTTTGTTTATTTTTGGTAAATAATTCCAAGATAAATACGACATTTAATTAGTTATACAAATATTTTTTATCCGCCCACCAAGTCAAAAACTCATAGAGATTATATCAAACCATACATCACCAATCAAATTTAAGTTTCAAATTCAAGAACATTCTTAAAAATTCAAAGGTGGTGTTGGAGATTTGAACGCGTTTCTTGAAAATCCAAGAGAATCTAAGTTGAAGATAGTTGTTATTATATTTATTTTTTACTTTTCGAAACGTTCCGATGCCATCCACTTTTCGTAGGGATATTGAATAGTTTCTGGTAAACGATTCACGCGGGAAGCACTAATAGGTGTTCTTAAAATAAAAAGGTAGTCATTCTTTGTTTTTTGAGGAGGCTCTTCAAGCACTTGAACCAGCTTGGATCACATCTAGACAAATCGAAGCAGGTCGGCGAGCAATGACACGAAATGCTCTTTTTGGTATAGTTTGTCCATAGTGCTACAGATTAATGAGAGAGAAACAAGAGCAAAAAAAATATAAAAATAAAAATAAATTGTTGTAGGTCATTATCCTAATGGGCTGCCAAACCGGTCCAGACCAAAGAGATTGGGCCAGAAACAGTGTGGTCGTCTGGCTCGAATCGCCAGGCCCGGGCTGGCCCCGGACAGTCCCGATAACATAAATAATAAATAGCGCTTAGCTTATTAAGGTGAATGTAATTATATGATTTCAAATAACGTATTTGACAAATAAAAGAGTTAGCATACAATAACGTTTTTGGGAGTCTAGGTGGTTTTGTCCTTAATTTCCCCGATTATTCTCATGCAATGCACCTGAGTACTACTTTCTGGGAGGCAGACGGTTAAGGGATCGATTTGTGTGTGATTTTAGAGTGAGCGTTTTCGGTGTGTCGACTTATCGAAGCACAAGTTGTGAAGAACTTGAGATCGTTTTGTGTTTGATTTTAGAGTGAGTGGTTTTTCGGTTTGTGGACTTATCAAAGTGAGAAAAGTTGGTAACCTTGAAAAAGGTGGGGTTCCTTAGGATTTGGTTTGCATAATTAAGAGAGTTGGAGGGGTAGTTTTTTGGGTTATAGCATAGGTGTTATTATTATCGCTAAAATGATCGGATGACGACATAATCAAAATTATAGAGATGAAAAGTGAAACAGAGAAAGTATTCAGAGTAACGGCCACCACTGTTATGGATGCTTTCGGCCAATCTGGTTTAACGAGATAAGGACGTTATGCTTTCGACCACCACCACTGTTATGGATGCTTTCGGCCAATCATCGTTATGCTTTCAACCACCTCTGTTATTCAGAGTAATGACCGCCACTGTTATGCAAGAAAACATAAATGTCAATCCTCCAGCACAAGGAGGGCGTGTTCACAAAATTTTGGTGAATGTCGGGAAATAATGACGATGATTGGGGGAAGAGTTATGCGGAGGCTACTTATAGGCTTAATGAGTGGAGGTATAGGATGGTGGCTCGGGGGATTGGGGCCAAGTCGATTCAACCGCTATGGTGCGTGAAGAATACGGGGATATTTCGTCTTAGGCTCTTAGGTATTAATTTTTTTTTTTATTGAAGCGGCAGATTTTGAGATCGAAGCGCGTCTGGTTGTTGTTGTACCATGTGGAGAGAGCTTTGACATACTCAGCCGGCAGAACGTCGCGATATGGCAAAAACAAAAAAAGCGTGTAGCGCAGCTGGTGGGGTTATTGCACATGTAGTTGAGAATGCTGAACCCTTCAGCCGTGCTCAAGCTGGTGGGGTTATTGCACATATCCTTGCGGAAAGAGTATTGTGTCACGCTTGATATACTGAGTGCACCCTCAGACTCCATAGATCACTCCTTGCGAGTGTACTGCTCCATCAGCTTCTGGACATGTACCTTACGGGAGTCCCCTTAACCATTTTGATCGAGGTGACAATGTCTAAGTTTCGACAGAAAATAGGACTCGTGGACCCACCTCAAGCTAGAGCCCGTGTCGGCTACCATAAACATGTAGGGTCGGTAACGACCAGCGCCGACGGGAAATAGGGACTCGTGCGATAGGTAATGTACGAGTTTGGTTACAAAAATGGAGAGCATCATCAACCGTGGTAGAAGAAAATGAGAGATCATAAGAAAATGAGTTTGTACTTGGACAATCGAATTAACTACCTACTCCTAACTCACACTTCTCGTAAAATTCAACTTACCGGTACCAAATATATATACGGTATAAGTTATATTCAAATCATGTCAAATGGAAGATCTCCATAACATAATATGAGTATGAACTGTATATCTATCAAATTAAATTGAGACTAACATATAATACAAATTACAAACCATATCTCTACCAAATTAAATCGAGACTTTTGATACGAGTTTAAATTATGTACAAATTCAAATTGAAAAACTCCTCCTAGATAAGAGTTTAAATTATCTGCATATATTATTTCGTTTATTAAGTCTAAAAATTTATCATTCATCAAGAAAAAAAATAATACATTATTTTTTTAATAAGATTACGAATCTCAAGTTTGGTTCATCAACATCAACTACTTCATTCTCTTGTGACGATGACAAATACGAAAGTGAGCTTGAAGTTATCAATGCAAAAGAAGAATTCATAACTCAAATAGTATGGCTCGTAACTGTATTTTGATTATTTGGTTAGGTGTGTGCAAATACATATACATTATTGGTCGATCCTTGTAACTTTAGGCTATATTGTGGGCAGTATTTAATGGGAGGGACATGCATGGTTTTGAAATGAAAATCAAACTCAATATACTTGAATTAATCTCCGATGACGACGTACTTGAATTTTCGAAGATCTAGCAAGAAAAATCGAAGTTAAAAGCGGCAGGTATTGAGATTTTGAAGTGAAAATCGAACGCGATATACTCGAATTTTTTAAGAGCAAGAAAAAACCCGAGTTAGAAAAGTGGCAAGTATTGAGATTCCTTAGGAGTGGGCAAATTAAGCATTTGACAACAGCAAAGTTTGAAGTGGCCCAAGATTCAACCTATAGAAATTCCTTAGGAATGGACGAAACATTAGATTAAAGTCCAACTATATGGGCCTAAGATAAATTTGAGATGCAAGACCATTGTAACAAGAAATGATATATATTAGGGAGTGAGACAATAAAGCAGATGTGAGAATTGGGCACATCTGGCCCACTTAGGACTTTTATTTTTATTTATTATGTTAGAGTGCATTTTATTTCTAGTTACGATTTGACGATGTTTGAAAATTTTTGTGGTTAATAATTTAATTATTTTTTTGAAATTGTTTGTGTTATTTTGACTGAACAACCATGATGTGTTCGATTTTATTTAGTTTGATCACTTAGACAAGATTTTTCGTGTCTAATGCTAGAATTGAACTTGCAATCCGTAATTGTTGTTGGGTTTAACTCAAGAGCAACCTGAAGCTGGTAACTACCGGAGATAGCACAGCCTATTTAAGTGAACCACGTGGTTGTATTCACTACTTAGTCTAACCTATTTTTCTAGCTCTAAAGCGACTAATTGTATAAAATCTACAGAACGTCTCTTAGACGGTATAAGAAGTCAGGTTTAATCTTAGAGCATCTCGCGGTTAAATTAAAAATAAGGAAAAAAAGGTAGTAGAGCGTGATGTTACCTAAGGCTAGTAATTCCACAAGATAACAAGATTTGATAGCAAAATTGATTAAATGTATTGGTCGAGGGTGTAGATGGAAACGTTAACTAGATTTCTCTTTATTTTATTTTATTTCATTATTTAGATTTTATTTATTTAATTAAGATCTTAGTTTTTAATCTCTCATTTATGCTTTCTTAATTTCAGTTAATACGAGAAATATAATAATTCTCCTCGTGGGATCAACCTTTGCTCGCAAGGACTGCTAGTTGGTAGAGGTTGGTTAAAGAAAAATATAAATTTTAATTTGTCACGTTGCGACGTGTGGTCATCTTACCATCTGCCCATTCCATATCACCGGTATCTTTTAATTAATACATTGACCGGTCTTTTTAGCCGTTCAAGCCTTAATTGTATTGTCTATTGTCGGTGGTTGCACTTGGCCATTTTACATAACTGTTCATAATATTTTGGTCAACAATTGAACCATCATGAGCTACTATCATATATTACTTGCCGGCGACAAAGCCGCACTGACTGAGCCATATATATTTCTTTTCATATCACAAGGGTGAATCTAGCACTGTAAAAAACGGGCCATGGCCCGCGGGCTGGCCGCCCGCCCGCCTAAACAGACGGGCTTGGGCCTTTGCTTTGCCAGCCCGTTCAATCGTGGGCCTATTTGGCCCGCCCCGTTTGGCCCGCGGGCTGGCGCGGGCCGGGGCGGGCCAGACCGCGGGCCAGCCCGTATTTTTTTTTTTTTGACAAGTATTGTATATTTGTATTCTTTTTTTTGCCTTGAATTTAATTGTATAATATAAATATGAAATAAAATGTAATTTGTTTTTAATGACAAGTATTGTATTATTTTTTTCTTGAATTTAATTGTATAATATAAATATGAAATAAAAATGTAAAGACGTGAAGAATTTGAGCAAGGTAGAGATTTGATGGAGCTGACAAAACATTGGTCGTCCACTTTTAAATGTCCCAATTCAATCACTTTCCTTAATATAGCATAATAGCAACAACAATTATTAAAAATAGTCAATTATTAAAGGATGAAAGTTTTTAATTTTATTTTGCATTTTACCACAATTCAATCACAAATTCACAATATATGGTCACCATCGAGATCAAAATGTTGTACAAGTAATTCTATTCCCACTGTTCATTTTTTCCTTTTATAGTTTGAATTTAAAAACCAAAATTACATTATAAATTGCAAAAAAAATAATAATAACAATAAAAAAAAAAGTAAGTAAAAAAAAAAAAAAAACCGCGGGCGGGCCGATTTGGCCCGCGGGCTAATGCGGGCGGGCTACGGGCCATGGATTTCCCAGCCCGTAGAAATACGGGCCATTTCGGCCCGCCCCGTTTGAACCGCGGGCCAGAGCGGGTCGGGCCGGAGCTGGCCGTTTGACAGTGCTAGGTGAATCCATACATATTCGCATATTTGCATATCAAATAATTTCCACAATAAAAAAATTCAAAATATTTCATAGTCATGTAATATAAATATATAATAAACTATACCAATAATGGCTATCATTAAATAGATCACTATGCATTTAATAAAAAACATTTTTTAATAATTCTAGACTTTATTACATTTTACAAATCATGATTCTTCATTAAATAGAGCAGTATGCATTTAATAAAAACATTTTTTTAATAATTCTAGACTTTATTACATTTTACAAATCATGATTCTATAGTTAAATTATCAAGTAAATATATATCATAACAATGACCTCCTAATAATATATGAGTCTAATAAATGTTTGTGTTGGATGATGCTCAAACCACCTGAACTGGCCAGCCCATATAGTCGGCCCATCCAAGTTGGTCCAATTAATATGCTAACAAGTTATTTACTAATATTTAAATCATGAGATCAAATAAATAATGTATTAATACATGGAGGTGGATGGTGAGAGTAACCTGTTTGGAGCCACAGCATTTACTACGCTGACGTCACTTGTAATAAAAAAATCAATGTCAAAATTTATTAATAACCACGAGATAATTTTTTATTTATTTATTTATTTTATTTATTTATTAATAGGACCATATATACATTTAAAAATTTGGACCATTAGCTAGTGTTTATAAGGTTACCTGCTCTAAATAATTATTCTTACCAGCTCCAAATTAATTAGTTTCTCATAGCTGTTAAACGAATTGAATGGCTCGTGAACTTGGTTTGATTTGTTAAGACTTGAGTTCAGTTATAATAAGCAAACCAAGCTCTAGCTCATATAACATATATAGTCGACTTGTGAATGTGCTTCAGGCTCGAGAAATTAGAGTTTTATGCAATTTTTTTAACTATTACTTGAGTTCGGTTCGTAGAAGCTCGAATTTCAGTTCATTATTGTTGATAAATGAGTTGAACGTGGAGCTATTATCGGCTGGCTTAGACTTATTCTAAATGTCAGCTAGAACTTAATTATCGAAAATTGACATTTCATTATACATACATAGTTATTTATTAATTAAAGTGAACCCTTAATTCAATACTGGCTCATGTCATGATTGGGACACCTGCCCTTTGGTAGAACCGTCCTTCAAAATAAAATTGTTTATTGATTAAATTATATAGTCAAGTAAGAATTAAAATTATATATAGCATTTGGTAGTCATTAAAATAAATCATATAACAAAATGTTTAAATTTTTTATGATTTAATTATTATATATGTTGAAAAAATGAATTAAATAAATAAATATAGACTAAAAATATTAAAATTTAAAGTAAAATATTTACGATAAAAAATTTGTGTTGCACAAAAGATAAAAAGTTACTAAAATAAAAAGTTAATTATCATAAGTTACTATTTCATGCAATTGGAGTTATTATAAAGGAAAATTAATTTTATGGTTAAACGTTTGTCAGTTATCGAGCAGTATGTAAAATATAAATTGTTAAAAAGGTTATAAGATTAATATATTTGATAATAATATAAGTACGTGCAAATAATTTTTATACAATCATTATATAAAATCTTACACTCTTATAATATTACATAAACTAATATAATGAATAAAATTCATGCCTACAAAAGTAAATTTCAAAAAAATAATAATAATTAAATAAATATTATATTATTACAAACTTGATATTTTACATATTATTTTAAATAATTTAATAATAAAATATGTTTTTTATACTATATCTGCATCGCATGGGCATCAACACAACACTAGATTTCAAAACCAGAGCGAGTTTGCATAAGCATACATGAATAAATTATTCAAAGTTTTTCTTACAATGGAAAATAAAAGCTATCATTAAGCTGTCTTGCATTGAAGATTTGATTTACACGGCAGAATGGCTACGATTTGGCCCACGAAACAAAATAAGATAAAATCACTAGCAACAAGTTATTCATTTTTTTTTATAAGGACCTTTCGGTTTCCGAATCTACAGGAAAATCGACTAATCCAGAATCGAATCGGGTAGGACCACAAGGGCGGTAACACTGCTGCATTCTCAGGGCTCGAACACAAGACCACTGGTAAAGCTGGAAGAGACTCAAGTCATTTCATCCAAGCGCTCTTGGGTAGTTATTCATTTGATTAATCATGAATGATAGATAGCATTGTTTTAAATACCGTACCGTTGGTCATATCGGTCTAGCCACCGATACGGGTATTACCGGTCAGACCAATAATATTGATGGTATTACCGAACTAGCAAATATAATGATATATGTAAATATTTATAAAATATATATAATAACAAATGCAAAAAAATAAATAAATAAATGGCTATTCATTAATTTCAACTTCTCAATGAGATAAAATTAAAACACTTTAACTACCGATTTAATTTTCATTTTTTTAAATTAATAGATTTTATTTTTTTTTATTCACCGGTATTTTGGACTTTTTACGGTATGATCCAAGTAAAAATCGGTATAACCGTAAATCTGGTATTTTGTGTGTAATTGTACCGTAGCAATGGTCGGTATCCAGTATTACCAGCCGGTACGGTACGGTATTTAAATCACTCATAGATAGTCTCACTGATGGAGGGAAGCGTACGAATAAAAAAGATAAACAAGATACTATCTCAATAAGACTCACAACATTCAACAATATTTTATTAGCAATTCAATATCAAGTATATAAATATTCGCATACCAACTAGAAATAAGGAAATAATAATAAAAATCTATAACTGATGAAGCTAAATATGGAGACAATCGTATTTATATTGAAACGTAATGCGGTCTCGTCTCCGTCACTCACCAGGGCGGATTTAAGTATGGCACAAGGAGGGCTATTGTCCCCACCATACTTCTATTATTTTTTTACCATATATATATATATATATATATATATATATATATATATATATATATATATATATATATATGTGTGTGTGTGTGTGTGTGTGTGGACATTTGCTACAATATTACTGTTTTTAAGCATATCCAACTTATTCATATACTCCATAATCATTACTGGTTATTAAAATGAATCTAATTTTGTTATCGATTGCATGGCAAGAGTTGTCGCACGAAGCCCAGGAGGTTTCCAGCCATTAGATGTGCCGCCTGTTGAATCTCGACAATGGTTGCATCATGAAGTTATGGGGGTCATACCCACGAAATGTCCTCATCTCTAACATCTAAGCATTTGCCCCTTTTCTCTATACTTAAAAAAAAAA
>CACSLK010020742.1:4777368-4789296 GCA_902706635.1 Striga hermonthica | reverse complement strand
TTTTTTTTCTATGCTTCTTATCATGCACGTTAATTTTTAAAATTGTAGGTCAAAAAATTATACACTTTTTTGGTACAAGTTATGTGTCATATTTTCTTGAAAATATTTACATATCAATAAATATATTTGAAAATAAAATATTTACTTAAAAATGGACGAAATAAATTTTGGTATTATGCTTTTCACTATAAATCTCAAATAATTCGAATAATCTGTTCCTTTATCCAAGAAAAAGTATTTTAAAATTAGTCATATCGCAAATCGAACATTTACAATATTTTACAAATAAAAGCATCATGATGATTAAAAAGGTTGTATACTTTCTCATCAGAAAAATAAAATAGTGGTATAAAATAAATTAATTAAGAGTTAAGTAAATGTTATTTTTTCAAAGTGATGTGATATAAGCTTATACAAGCGAAACAATTATTATGTTTAAAAGTATAATAATTGATATGAAAAATATCTCTCCTCTGTAGTAACTCATGTTAGTATCAAGTTATCGTGACAATTGCATAATCACTCAATTAAATTTAAATTTTCAAAAACTTTTATGTTTATTTGTTTTTTATAAGTATGCACAAAGTAAGAAATAATTAATTTATCTTTAAATATAATTTATAATATTAATATATTGTCATCTGTTATATATATTTGTTACATGAATCATAAAATATTTTTTATTTCATTAAAGTTAAAGAAAATAAGAAATTATATTTCGATCAACCGGTAGTGATTGAATTAGGTTACTGCTCAAGTTGTTTGATTTATTTTTAGTTGATATTTAAGATAGTCAAAAAATAATGACAGAAATAAGGTTGTTTTCGAGTGACCAAGCTATGAGTCAGACCATACCAAAAAGATTATTCAAATTATATATTTTGAATTTCAAATCGATTATGTTGAAGTAAATGTTCTAATCAATTATTTCAAATTAAATTTTTTGAATTTCAAATCGATTGTTCAAATTAAATATGACACAATATAGCTTTATTTTCGATTTTAAAAATATTTTTAATTTTATTTTAGAGCAATTTTTATTTATTGTGAAAACAAATTTATCCATTAATTTCATATAAAAAAGGATCCTCTCTTAACATATATCACAACTGGAAGATTGCATATCTATTGAAATTAATATCACCAATTATGTCAACATAATATATACATCAAATAAATGAGTTTGAATCCCCCCTTTATATAATTTCAAAACGTGCTGAGCCTAAATGGCTGGCTTGCACGCTTCAAAATCTTACTTGGCAACATTACATGATTCGTATTTTGGCTCGGATAAAAATTAATATAATTACATTCCAAAATAAACAGGTTCGGACTTACTATAATTACATTTCCTAATTGTTTAAGCCAAATATTTAATACCATAGTAAATTATATTTAATCCAAAGCATTCCATAACAAACCTCATATATTTAATTCAAGTATTCCATAACAATATCAATTATTTTATAAAAATAATAAATATCTAATTCAATAATACACCATTATAATCATTTTAATGTATTTTCTCAATAGATTTCAAATAAAATATAGAAATTAAGTATTACATAAATAATTTTTTTAAAAAATATGAAAAGTATTATTTTCTCAATTTAAAATAGGTTATACAAAAATTTGAATTTTATTGTGTTTTTTAAATAATAAATATAAAAAAATTTCTACTTATATATAATAAAATATTTTTATATTTCATAAAGTTAGAATATAATACATTTCTTAGTACATTAATATTCTAAATTATTAAAATATATGAATTTAAAATACTAAAAAAATTAATAAATAAGAGACACCGACTCTATAAATATAAAATATAATGGAAATACAATAAATTGTTTCGTTTTAAGAAAATTCTAATCAAATATATGGAGTTGTAAATAATATCAATTTTATACATATATAATTTTAAAAATATTACTATTTTTTTTTTTTTGACAAATTTAGTGTAAAAATGTGGGTTCCATTTGAATTTAGTTATCACTTTGTTAGTTAGCAATTATTGTTGGATATTCATTATATATCATTTTTAATAGTAATATAAATTACTTTAATTTTCTTACTATACAAATATTAATATATTTAAATACCCGTGTACTATGTTGTATGAATGTAATTTCATAGGGTTATATATTATGTTTCAATTTATGTTGTTTATTGAAATATATTTGTCTAATGGTTAACTTTGTTCACATTGGCTCCACCTATTAATAAAATTTAGAGGAAATCAATTGTTGTGTTGATACAATAAAAATGATAAAAAATAGTTGTTGGAACTATCAAACTCCGGCTAAAATTTTAGGAAAAATTGATTTCCAACATAATTTTATAGTGTTGATTCCCGTTTGAAAGCCCGTCCGAATTTTTCAACGAACATTGAATTTTTTATTGGAATAATTTACCATCATAATTTCCATATATGTGAATATATGATAATTATTTGTAGTGAATTTATACATACTTAAAGAGAGAACATAGTTACTAAATATAGTAACAAGAAGAGTCGACCAACATTTATTGCATTCTATATTTGGTAGTTCTTTAATTTTCCTTTTAAATTATTTCTAAAATATTGAGCAATTATATATGGACCCTAAATTTATGAGTTTTGTAAATTTGATTTAGATAAATTTCGACTGATGATTACAATTTTGCAAAAGCCAAAATTCTTTCTCATTTTATATATATAAAAAAATGAATTACCATAAAATTGGAAATTTATAATTAGTCAAAATACTATCACATATACCATTTCCTAATTGCAACATATCTATTGTTTATTAAAAAAATCGAATTTCATAGAAATCGAGATAATTTAGATAAAATTATGCACGACAATTTTGTAAAAGTCAAAATTCTCGAATTTTTTATATAAAAAAATGTTTACCATAAAATTAGAAATTTCGAATTAGGCGAGTACTGTAACATGTATATTTACCTAATTGCAACAAATCATGTTTATTTAAATAAACGGATTCCATATAAATCATACCCAATTTCAAATTGAAAATTACAATTTAAAAATCTCTTATCATTTGACTACTACTTTCTTTAGTTTGTATTTTTTTAAATAAAACAAAGTCAAATAATATTAATTTGAAATTCAAAATGAAATCGTAAAAATTGGTTTCGTTTAATCCTCTAGAATACAAACTTGAAATGAATTGATACACTTACACATTATTTCTCTTCCTTAAATTAAGTAAATTATAATTTTAAAATAATAATGTTATAGATTATCAAGAAATACGTTTTACAATCTCCATTATATTTTGGCTATGCACTCTTCATAAAACCAGTATAAATCATATCATATATATCCTACTAAATAATTTAATTGATTTATTTAAATCTATCTAGAATCCTAATATAATTTGTGGCGATAAACTATGTACCAAAAGACCAAACAAATAATGTTGTGTGCAAAGATGTGTTTAATAATATATAAGTTACATTTTGTTTTATTCCAATACATGCGCTTTTACGTTCCAATCATTCAAATATAAATTCTTACCTTAATAAAACTAACTCGTGCATCGCACGATTAGTTATTGTATAATGATCAAGTTGTAGGCAGGAAAATTTAATATTTATGAGGAATTGAGGCGTAGGATATTTAGTATAGTTAATGAATTAAGTATTAATTAAGTTCCCTCTTAAACTTCTCGTGTATATGTAAAATCATAAAATATTGTATGAGGTGGTCTGCGCATCAAATTCTATGAAGCCATCGAATGGTTTTCTTTTGGAGCCATCAATCACCTAATGTATTGACACATGTCCCAAGTGTATTTATTGTAGGACACGTATCAATACATTATTTGTGAATAACTATGGATAACTCCATAAGTCGAGTCATCCGATGACTCTATAGCAAAATTGTATTACGATCCCTTACATTTTTTGCAAATATTCATATTTTATACTAAACAATGTCATGTTTTTAATTAAATTGTTTTTCTCACGTTATGATATATTTAATGGCAGTTTTGGTATGAAGCCAACAGTTGGCTCCATAGTAGAGTCAACCTTCTATATACAACAAGTAAACTTATCATATTCCCTGATTACTTATATAACATTAATATAATTTTATTAATATGGTAAGTTTATTTGTTGTATATAGAAGCTTGACTCCACTATGGAGCCAACTGTTGGTATCATAGCAAAATCGTATTTAATGGTTAAATGTGTCACAGGCTTAATTAATGCATAGCACATGGGAAATGTATTTTTGATAAATTTATTTATTGACTACAATATTCTTATTGATTCATTTTATAAGATTAAGAAAGATAATGCACAATACATGTGAATATGTGTATTCAATGTATTTTTGTTAAATAATTAGTATTTACTAGACAAGTCTAACAATAATATTTTCATTGCTATATATAATGCCTACTTTATTTTTATGATTCATTCTTGTCTACTTAAACATATATCATCTCTAAACAAGAGAGCAAATGGCCACTCAACAAGTAAATGTGCACATGAACTATGGAAATGGTGATACCAGCTACACCAACAATTCAGCATTTCAGGTAAAAAAACACTCTCTCTTTCTCATGTGTGGTTTTAAGATATCTTTGGTAAACCCAACTGAAAAACGAGTTGATAACTGATAAGTGAATTTCGAGTTTATAGTTAATATATAATTTATGGTTGATGACTGAAAAAGTACTAGCTGATGTAATAAAAGTGTTTGGTAAAATTAATTAACTAGTTGAAATAAAAATTTCAACGAGTTGACGAAACTTATGGGAAAACTTGTTAAATTAAACGAGCCTGGCTCGGCTTGTTAAGGCTAGAGTTCGGCTCGGCTCGTTTGAAAAACAAATTGAGCTCAAACTCATTTAAAGCTTGTTTGGTTAAGAGCTCGGCTCGATAAAGTTCGTTAAGATTCGAAAAGAGAATTTCTATATAATATTATATAGTTCGATTTGTTAAAGCTCGAAGTCAGCTGATTAAGTCTCGAACTTGACTTGTTATTAGTGATAAACGCCCGAGCTCCAACTCGATTTCAGCTTGTTTATTTAACGAGCCGAGCCGTTAAGGGCTCAAGCTCGAGCTCGAGCACCTTAAGTTCGAGCTCGGCTCTGACTCGTTTACAAGCCTAGAGATAAGCCCCTTCAAACAAGTCATCCCTACAATACCAAACTTAGTTTAATACAAAAATTATAAGTTAACTAAATAAGATATAAGTTAGCTTATGCTACTTACCAAACACACTTATAATGTATTTTTAACATTTATGTTTTTTTTTTTTTTTTTTTTTTTTTTTTTTTGGTGCAACATTTTTTTAACATTTATGTTTATTAACATAATTGTTCACACTCAATTGTCTTCAACCAATTTCTTTGGAAACATCTTTTTTTTATTATTATTTATTTATTTATTTTTTTGTAATTTTTTTCAAGTGCATAAAGTGGCTAATTTTTATCCCATGAAGTTCACATTTTCCATATTATGTGCAGAAAAATGGGATACTAAAAGCATGGCATGTCTTGGAGGAGACCCTCAAAGACATGTTTAGCAATCACACGACCGCTTTCTCTCCGGAACACTTGTTCAGGGTGGCCGACTTGGGCTGCTCGTCTGGGCCCAACGCCCTTTTCGTCATCTGGCGCATAATCGGCAAAATCGAGGAGCTTTGCAAGGAAAATGGGTACGGGCTTGGACCCGAGCTCGAAGTGTTTCTGAACGACCTACCGGGAAATGACTTCAACAACGTCTTCATGATGTTGCCTGAATTCTATCAAAAGCTTAATAATAATCATGAGAACACAAATAATATGGATGTTATTAGTCAAAGGCCCAAAACATTTATATATGGCTTGCCAGGCTCATTTTATGGGAGATTAGTCCCACGCAACAGCCTCAACTTTGTTCACTCATCATTTGGTCTTCAATGGCTCTCTCAGGTACTTTAAGTTTAATGCTTTTAAATAAAGTATTCTTCATAAATACTTTATTGAGTACATGAGCAGCATGATATATGAAAAGATAATTTTATTGGCTTACTATTTTTATTTTTATTTTTTTAAATTTGATGGTATTAATTTATTTATTTTATTTACAAGGTTCCACAAGGATTGGAGAATAATAGGGAAAACATACACCTGGCCATGGCAAGTCCCCCTGATGTTTTTGCAGCTTATTACAGCCAATTTAAGAGAGATTTCACCACATTTCTCGAGTCACGTGCGGTCGAAATGGTTGTTGGGGCCCGAATGGTCCTAACGTTCGTCGGTAGAAGTGTCGAGAGCACCTCGGCAAAAGATGAACAGCAGCACCTCAGACTGCTCTCCGATACACTTCTTGACATGGTCCAAGAGGTAAATATGCGACGCGCGCGTATATATATCGTTTTTGCTATTATTTTTAAAATAATTAATTTATTGACCGGCGATTTTATAATGTATATATATATAGGGGCTCGTCAAGGAGGTCGACTTGCATTCATTCAACTTCCCTGTATACACACCGAGCAAACAAGAAGTCGAGACACTTGTTCGTGAACACGGGTCGTTTAACTTGGATAGGCTCGAGGGCTTTTTCGTCCCTTGGGACTCATCACATGTTAAGCATGGCAACGATTATGAAGCGGGAGTCGACAAATTCGAAAGAGGGAGGCTGGCTTCGATTCGTGTACGTGCATTTTCCGAGCCAATTTTAGCTTCTCATTTTGGAAAATCTATCATCGATGATTTATTCGCGAGGTACGCGAAGAAAATGGCCGAACACCTGTCGAAGTTGAAGGAGGAGCCGTCGCTTTTCAATATAGTAATTTCATTGAGCAAGAAGTAACTAAAAAAAATAAACAAAAAAAGGGGGGAAAAGTATGAAAGATCATGCATGATATGGGTTTGAGTTACGACTCATTCTTAGATCTGTTTAATTGTTCAAGTGATTGTTTTGTGTGTTGGATTGATATGAGTGAGAGTGATTGTTTTGTGTGTTGGATTGATATGAGTGATTGTTTTGTGGTTTTCCTTAATTGTTGGTGATTAATGTCAGAGACTTGTACTCTGTATACAAATAAATTCTTACTCATACTCAGTTCATACTCAAATTTAATTCAACTTAAACCAAATCTGACTATCTTCAATGTTATCAATATAGTTAAGTAATATAAGTCAATTTTTTTTACACGGTCATGTATCCGGCCCGTACCTAGGTGTTGGATTCAAAACAAATCATAACTTGAACATAAAGAAGAAACAACAAATGAAATCTGCAAAATAGCAGTGAAAAGCAAAACTGGTATTTCTTGCTTAGGAAGATGATGATGGACGAAAATACATAAGTCACATATTTATATCCTACATTAGAAGTATCTGGAACTATATGGATAAGGATTAGACAGTACAAGAATGAGCTGTAAAGCTGAACAAAAATCCAAAAATTGTTAACGTCTTTCAGGTGCATGGCAAATGCATGGGAGTGCATGTGCTTCTTTCCACGTCAATGACTGAAGCTGAGGTGGATGATGATCGGGCCACTGTTGACCAAGCAGAGGAAGGAATATTTCCAACATCCCCCCTCAATTCGAGTGAGCTTAGAGGGAGAACATGAAGCTTGTTCCTCATGCGATGGAAGAATTTGCCCAGTTAAAGGTTTAGTGAATATGTCTGCGGTCTGATCAATAGTAGGGACATGAAGAACTGAGATTGACTTGTTAAGCACTTTTTCTCTAATGAAGTGGAGATCAACTTCAATATGTTTGGTTCTACCCTGGATAATTGGATTACAAGACATAAAGACAACCGCTAGATTATCCACCCAAATAGTAGGAGCAATGGACTGAGAAATGTGCAATTCCTTGAGCAAAGTGTTAATCCAGAGAACATCTAAAACAACATGCCCTAAACTTCGATACTCAACTTCAATCCTACTCCGAGAGGCAATATGTTGCTTTTTCGAACTCGAAGAGATGAGATTTGAGCCAAGAAAAATACAATGACCCGATGTTGATTTCCTGTCATCTGGATCTAAAGCCCAATCTGAATCTGAAAATGCTGAAACATGAAGATGCTTGGACTTATAAAGCATTAGTCCATAACCTGCAGTGACTACTAAATATCTGAGAAGTCTTTTGATGGATTACCAGTGAATGTCCAAGGGAGATTGCATAAATTGGTTGAGTTTATTCACTGCAAAGGTAATATCTGGCCTGGTGATTGTTAGGTATTGGAGACTACCTATAAGTTGTCAGTAAAGCATGCCATCAGTGTAAGGGGGCCCATTGAGCTTAGATAGAGGGGGAGAGCTCAACATTGGTGAACCAAGCTTGTTGGAGTTCTACATGTTTGTTTAGTATAGATTTGATGGGCAAGGGATAACCGAGCTACCTGACTCGGGTCGATCTCGAAGGAAGGCTATTCGGAGCTGTGTCTACTAGATGATCGTCCAAATCACAAAAAGTGGAAAATAAAATCCTAAACATTCTAAACAATTGGTTGGATGGTTGATTAACACTAATCGAACACTTAAAAACGAGCAATTAATTGAAAGCAAGATCAAAAGGCGAGCATTTAGCAAACTAGATTACCGGAGTCTCATGCCATAACCAATACGGGATGATAATCAATCGACATACGAAATAAACGAGCTACGAGCATTAGATTGCTAACCCTAGTCGTCTAACCGAGATCAATAAGTAATTAACTGCTCTATCTACTCAAGCAAGCAATCAAGTTCAAGCATTTCCACCATCATCAATCAAATCCAATTTACTCTAATGAACATTATAAGTAAAACCAGAGCAAAAATGAAGTAAAGAGCTTTAAAATTAAATACTCAATCTCCCATTGCGTAGACGATGAAAAACGGAGTCAAAAGCTCGAAACTTGAACGAAACCGAAGTCGCCGGAAAATCTCCCGGAAAATAGCATAAGCTCCTAATCTAGAGAGCAAAAATAAAACATAAACTAATTTCCCAAAGAGGAAAAGTGAAAAATGAGAGAATTGAATGCTCAAAATGCAAAGGAACAAAAATATTTATACTCTACTCAAAACACACACTAAAAAACGCAGTTTAAAATGGGACACTCTCGACCAAGCCACGGAATCCGCGAGCACGCA
The DNA here is from genome assembly GCA_902706635.1 of Striga hermonthica. Classification (NCBI taxonomy): domain Eukaryota; kingdom Viridiplantae; phylum Streptophyta; class Magnoliopsida; order Lamiales; family Orobanchaceae; genus Striga; species Striga hermonthica. The sequence goes on along the minus strand of CACSLK010020742.1, from coordinate 4,780,197 downwards.
TGAAGGAAATGCACGAGCGCACATGGGAAATGAGGCTCTCGATATCGTGTGCGTATCCGCGACCGCGCGAGTCTGCTGGATGATGGCACGCACCACTCTCGACATCGCGGATCCTTAGGCGAGCACGCGGGCACAGCTGGTGATGGCTCTCGACCTCGCGAAAAAGGCAGCGGGCTCGCGAGCGACGATTAGCAAAGGTGGCGGGAAGCTCTAGACCTCGTGGAAAAGGCAGCGGGCTCGCGTGCGACGATTGGGCAACAGCGGCTGGAACTCTCGATGGCGCGATTCTCTCGGCGAGCACGCGGGACTCTCGACTGGACGAATTCGGTTGAATCGGCTAAGGCTTCAACTTCTCAGTTCAAAATGGTTCGTGCGAATGGCTCGACACTTCTCGGGATTCGCGGTTCGACTCTTCTCTCTATCCTCCGAACAATCTGAAATTTCACAACAAAGCACGGAGAAGTACGCCAAAATATAAAGTAAAAGAGAAAAAACAAAAACACTTGAAAAACGATAAAATGGACCGGTCGACACTAAAACGAACCTAAAACCGACTCGAACACACATATAAACACATAAAAATAAGCACAAAAACATAACAAACAACTCTCCCACACTTACCTTTTTGCTTGTCCTCAAGCAAACAAAATAGCAAATAGCTCGAAGAGATATATCGAACGGGCCAAAATTAACGAACATGCAAAATGAAACTCTCATTATCATCCGGTTATCCCAAAATCAAAATCCAATCCGAGACACGGTCCCCACATAACGAATCAAACGAAACAAAAACTCGTCTCAAGTCATTCCACGAATAATCACTTGAGTCAAACTCCCTCATTCACATATACGTGCAAAAACCATAAATGATCTACAAAACATGAAATAATAAACACGAGATCAATAAGCCAACTCCCCAATTTTCTTTTCTTTTTTTTTTATTTTTTTTATTAAAATAAGCCACTTTTTCCAAATGAGAGCCGTTAGGACAATTATTACCTAGGTTTAACCTCGGGGTTTGTCCCCGAGTCGCCTAGGCCGGTTTCCCATGCTCGTTGACCCGATCTATCTAGAAGATTAACCGAGCCAAGAGGAGCCTAATCCTTTCGACTCCCACGAACTCATTTCGTGAGCTTCTTTTTCCAAACGAGATTTCCGAACGAGATGATCTAGGTTTAACCTCGAGGGGTTTCCCCGAGTTTCCTAAACCGGTTTCCGGGCTCATTATCCCAATCCACGAATGGCTCGGAATAAGAGGAGCCTAATCCGTACTTCCTCGCGAACTCACTTTTTATTCTTTCTTTTTTTTTTTTTTTAGGGAGAGGCACACAAGGATACATCACAATTACAATACATAATCATCTCAACTCGATCGAAATGTACCACAAGTGTATAGATAACACGTTTACAACGATAATCGAACATAAGGTAAGCATGCCTCAAGACAACTAATCGAGAACAAACAAAGGACAAAACAATTCCTTTAATCCACATGCGAGTTGCAATGTCAACGAATCATCAATCAATCAAAGGAAACCGTCAAATTCATCAAGTACATCAAGCATGAACGCTAATAGTGAAACCAATCAATAATCTCGACTCACCACTTAGCTATCTCGACTCTCGAACAAATATCAAGTTTCATGCGGGAGAGATAACACAAACACACAAAAACTCAAATAAAATCGGTCCACGACACAACAAATACGAAAAATAAGGCACAAAAACAAAGAGAACATCACCTAAACATGCATAATCACGAAAATCCCTCCCTCACACTTAAAACAAAGCAATGTCCTCATTGCTTGACCAAAAAGCATAGGAAAAGGCACATAATCACGTAAGTTCATGCGATAAAAACGAAAACGAAATACAAAAATAAAGAAACGAGACGAACTAACACAAAGACACACAACAAACAAAGAAAGAAAGAGAAAATAGGAAAAGACAATGCGTACTCTACACGGTGGTCGTCACCACCGTGTGTCCAATAGTGGTTGTCCGGAGGGAATAGAGGAGGTCACCCGAAGGCCATCGAGCGGGAACTTGAGCCATCCGAACGGTTTAACATTGAGTACATGAACCGAGAGAGGCTATGTCTGTGTGTCTCGGAGAGATAGTCACCATGAATGCATAAACTCGACGTAGACACACGTTCACGTGAAAGCGCAAAAATCGGGCCTCGAAGTCCTTGTCGATCCCCGCCATGGTCCGACACAACGAACTCCATTGTATGCAATGCATAGACGATTACCGGCGCTTGCCGTAAGTAGGGACCTACAACTCAAACTCCCGACAAAAACACACGTATATGTGGCACGCCCGGCAAGACGTGCCTAAACACACAAATCTAACCCAATTATCTCAATATGACTACTCCGGCAAGAGTAGTGATCCAAACACAACGCATAGAATGAAGGAACGAAAATACAAATCGAAATCGAGACGTTGGACTTTGGAAAATTTTATTTTTCGAGAAAAACGGTCGCCGGAGTTCGAAAATGGAGAAATATAGAAGAAAAAAAAACGGAGATCCGGTCGCCGGAAAAGGTACCAAACGAAAGAAATCGATGGCATATGACAAGAAAAGCTCAAAAATACTAACTGGAAACTCGGTGGGTGCTCGTTCGCCGGAAAAAATGGTCGCCAGAAAAGTTCACCGGATCCGGCGACGGTGGCCGGAAAAATGTGCGGTCCGGCGAGACGAGTTCGGGAGTGCCTTCGGATTTCGGTGGGTCCATGTGAGTCACCGGCAATTTGAATTTGAAGGTTGAAGAAATTTGTAGATCTACGAGCTTTCGCCGGAAATTCGGAAGTCCTCTCGCCAGA
>CACSLK010020742.1:4765479-4777109 GCA_902706635.1 Striga hermonthica | reverse complement strand
CGTGGGCGCGGGGCATTGCGCGAGTGCGCGAGCTGCTGGCCGGGCTGCCCTTCCATACTTAGGCATATTTAACACGTTTTCGCCCAAATTTTCAACTACACTCAAAAACACATAAACACTCGATTTCGCTCGTATTTTTTTTTGGCTCGGCTCTAAGAAGTCGGTACTGCCGAGCAGGTCGACACGAGCTCTCGATTTTTTTTTTATATATAAAAAGGAAAATTAGAGAAAAATGAAAACAAAACATGGGTTGCCTCCCACGAAGCGCTCGGTTTATAGTCGTGAGCTCGACTTTCCCTTCAATTCAAAACTCACCCGGGCATGGCTCGACGAGCCCCTCCACTTTCATTTTCGAGCTCGTCACCAAATACATTTACCCACTTACTTCTCGGAGATACCGGGGGCTTCTTCTTCCAACCATCCTCTTTCTCGAATTTTATCCCGGTTTTTGTGAACTTCCACCTCCCGGTACTCGCATCATCCTTCAAGCTCGGTGGGTTGCCTCTCGGTTTTGTCTCATTACCCTTAGGCTTAGTTTTCGACCCCTTGTTTCTCGGTTTTGACCCCTTACCAACTCCAACATCATTTTTCAATTCAAGCACATCCTCGTTACCTACAACACCCTTTTTATTAGATAATTTAAGATTAGAGTTGAGATGTACCTCATTGTCGAAGTCCTCCATGAACGAGCATTGGCCAACTTTGGTTGGAGCGTCCCGGACATTGTTCATTGTGAACGTAGCAATCTCTCCATGAGCCGAGAGAGTGACTCGTCCCTCCTTGACGTCGATAATGGTGTTGGTCGTCGCCATAAAGGGTCGACCAAGCAAAATCGTGTGCTCCTTCCCGGTATTCGGGACATCTCCAACGTCAAGGACTACGAAATCGACCGGCACAAAAATCGAGCCCACAACACATCTTCGGTTATACCTTTTGGATCCCGCAAGGTGCGGTCCGCCAATTGGAGGCTCATCCGAGTCGGCTTAAGCCCTTGCAAACCTAATTGCTTGTAGATCGAGTAGGGCATGAGGTTTATACCGGATCCCAAATCAAGCACCCCGGTCGTCATTTTTCCATTCCCAAAGGTGATCTTCATGACAAAGGCTCCCGGGTCACACTCTTTCCGAGGTATAGTAGTCGATGCTACCTCGAAAATCATCACCTTCTCATTATCCTCGAATCTTCTCTTCTTGGAGGCCAAATTCTTGAAAAATTGCACATATGCTGGGACATTTCGAATAACCTCCAAGAGAGGGAGATTGACGTTTACCTTTCAGAGCATGTCGAAAAGATCTTGAAATTGACGCTCTTTCTTTGTATCTTTCAAACGGCTCGGGAAGGGAACCGGTGGTCGGTAGGGTTCATCCGCTTTGTGCAAAGCCTCATGGGCATCCTTCTTGGGGTTCACCTTCTCGATTCTCTCGTCAACAACGGCTTTCCCTTTCACAACATCAACCCTCTCACTCGGTTCATCATCATCCTCAACAACTATCTCCTCAACTACCTCATTTGCCTTTGGCATCTCAACACGATTATCAACTTTCTTACCACTCCTCAACACCGTGATTGCATTGACGTGCTCGGGTTGGCTTGGAAGCTTGTCCTTCATCTTTCCCCTTTGAATTTCCCCGATGGAAGTTCCGAGTTGCCCCATTTGAGTCTTGAGGCACTTGAGAGAGGCTTGAATCGAGGGCACTCCTTTGACAGTGTCGTGCAAAGTAGAGACGGTTGAGTCCAACGATTGAAGACACTTCTCTAAGCTTTCGATCCGAGTCTCCGAGGACTCTCCATTAGCATTCCTCTCGGGCTCGGGTGGAGGTGGCAAAGGTTGCCTCGGAATGAAGCCTCCACGCCCTTGTGGATATCCTTGAAACTCGGGCCTCGATTGATAGCCTTGGCATTCAGGCCTCAGTTGGAACGGTGGTCAGTTGTTCGGTTGAGCATATTGTTGAGGTTGGGAATAGGCTTGTTGTGGTGCCGGTTGGAGTGGATAGGTGGCTTTCGGGTCCCTCCATGAAAAGTTGGGGTGGTTTCGCCACCCGAGATTGTAGGTGTTCGAGTAAGGGTCATTTTGAACCCGGGGGGCGTACCCTTGGATAGCATTGATGTCGTAGGGGACTCCTTCAAGATTTGGGTCGTAGGTCGGCACCATATAATTCAGACATTCGTGGCCTCCATGGCCGGCCTCTCCACAACACCCGCATACTTCGGCCATCACCACTTGAGTCGAATTTGCATCCCTTAGCCGGAGTTGCTTGAGTTCCTCCTCCAACGAGACTAGCTTGGCAAGAACGGCATCGTTCGAGGACCCGGTTGATGGTGTAGCCTCATTCACGGGGGCCCTCTTACTAATGCTCTTCCTTTGCGAATTTTCACTCAACATCTCATACAAATTGTAGATCTCCTCCTCCGTGTGGCTCCCTATGTCTCCACCGGCCGCATGATCGACCATATATTGAAGATTTTGGTGGAGACCATCGTAGAAGAATTGGTTGAGCACACCGAGGCAAAAGTGGTGATGTGGACATTGGAGTTGATACCCCTTGAATCGTTCCCAAGCCTCGTGGAAAGTTTCACCGATGTTTTGGCTAAAGCTAGCCATTTGAGTTCGGAGGTCGGTGGTCTTTTGATGAGAGTAGTACTTGCTCATGAACTTCTCGTAGACGGCTTCCCACGTATCGAGCGAGCTCAGAAGCAATGTCATGAACCAAGTCTTGGCTCGGTCTTTCAAGGTGTAAGGGAAGCATCTCATTCGGAGTTGATTCTCGGTTAGGCCTTGGAGGGGAAACGTGTTGACAGTTGCATAAAAGTCTCAGATGAAGTTAAGAGCATCCTCTTGAGCTAAGCCGTAGAATGATGGAAGTTGGTTTAGGTGGATGGTCTTGAGATAGTAATTTCGGGCCGCCTCCCCGAGCACGAGACACGAAGTGTTGTCTCCAAAGGTCGTGCGAAGTACCTCATGTTCGGGGGAGATTGTGGGAGTTGATCTTCTTGGTTCGCCATTGATTCGGATTCCGGTTGAGGCTCGTCTATGTTGAGTTCAACGAAAAGGTCGATTGATGGAGTCTCCTCTCGGGGTTTACGCCCTCGTCGACCTCGCATAAACAAAAACAACAACTATACCCGGTGAACGTATCAATGGGAAGCGAGATAAAGACACAAGCGAGATAAAGACACAAGCTACAAAAACAAATAAACGACAAAAAGCAAGAGAAATAAAGAGAAACACGGAAATTAACAAAGGTTCACAAAAATCAAGAGAAACACAAGAAAAAGAGACAATCAAATAGCAAACTAGGCGTCCTACTTGCCTTCCCCGGCAATGGCGCCATTTGTTTAGTATAGATTTGATGGGCAAGGGATAACCGAGCTACCCGACTCGGGTCGATCTCGAAGGAAGGCTATTCGAAGCTTTGTCTACTAGATGATCATCCAAATCACAAAAAGTGGAAAATAAAATCCTAAACATTCTAAACAATTGGTTGGATGGTTGATTAACACTAATCGAGCACTTAAAAACGAGCAATTAATTGAAAGCAAGATCAAAAGGCGAACATTTAGCAAACTAGATTACCGGAGTCTCATGCCATAACCAATACGGGATGATAATCAATCGACATACGGAATAAACGAGCTACGAGCATTAGATTGCTAACCCTAGTCGTCTAACCGAGATCAACAAGTAATTAACGACTCTATCTACTCAAGCAAGCAATCAAGTTCAAGCATTTCCACCATCATCAATCAAATCCAATTTACTCTAATGACCATTATAAGTAAAACCGGAGCAAAAATAAAGTAAAGAGCTTTAACATAAAATTCTCAATCTCCCATTGCGTAGACGATGAAAAACGGAGTCAAAAGCTCGAAACTTGAATGAAACCGAAGTCGCCGGAAAATCTCCCAGAAAATAGCATAAGCTCCTAATCTAGAGAGCAAAAATAAAACATAAACTAATTTTCCAAAGAGGAAAAGCGAAAAATGAGAGAATGGAATGCTCAAAATGCAAAGGAACAAAAATATTTATATTCTACTCAAAACACACACTAAAAAATGCAGTTTAAAATGGGACACTCTCGACCAAGCCACGGAATCCGCGAGCACGCATGAAGGAAATGCACGAGCGCACATGGGAAATGAGGCTCTCGATATCGTGCGCGTATCCGCGACCGCGCGAGTCTGTTGGATGATAGCACGCACCACTCTCGACATCGCGGATCCTTAGGCGAGCACGCGGGCACAGCTGGTGATGGCTCTTGACCTCACGGAAAAGGTAGCGGGCTCACAAGCGACGATTAGCAAAGGTGGCGGGGAGCTCTCGACCTCGTGGAAAAGGCAGCGGGCTCGCGCGCGATGATTGGGCAACAATGGCTGGAACTCTCGATGGCGCGATTCTCTCGGCGAGCACGCGGGACTCTCGACTGGACGAATTCGGTTGAATCGGCTAAGGCTTCAACTTCTCGGTTCGAAATGGTTCGTGCGAATGGCTCGACACTTCTCGGGATTTGCGGTTCGACTCTTCTCTCTATCTTCCGAACAATCTGAAATTTCACAACAAAGCACGGAGAAGTACGCCAAAATATAAAGTAAAAGAGAAAACACAAAAACACTCGAAAAACGATAAAATGGACCGGTCGACACTAAAACGAACCTAAAACCGACTCGAACATACATATAAACACATAAAAATAAGCACAAAAACATAACAAACAATGTTGACCTTAGAAAGATTGTGATGAACATAGGACTTTTGAGATAGTAATATTCCAACCTTTGTGTGGTGGAATTCAATCCCAAGGAAATGATTCAGAGAACCCAAATCCTTGAGGGGAATTTTTTTTGATAAAAGTAAAATAATTTTGTCAACTTCAGTGAAGGAGCTGCATGTGATGATCATGTCATCAACATACACAATATATATGTAATGGAAGTGGAGATCTTCTTAACAAATAAAGAAGCATCAACAAGAGAAGTTTAAATCCAAGGGAACCAAAAACCATTTTAAGTTTGTCAAACCAGGTTTTGGAGGCCTGATTTAGGCCATGAATAGCCTTTTTCAGTTTGCAAACATGAGTTAGATGATCATACATTTCAAAATCGGGTGGTTGTTGCATGTAGATGTCAGTTGAATTGTCTAGAGTGCCATGCAAGAAGGCATTATCAACATCCAATTGTCTAACAGACCAACCTTTAGATAAAGCAATAGTCAAAAACATTCTCATTGTGATATGCTTAACAACAGGGCTATATATCACTTGAAAGTCAATACCAGGAACTTGAGTGTAGCCCTTGGCTACAGGTCGAGCTTTGTACCTTGATATAGAGCCATCTGCATTGAGTTTAGTCTTGTAGACCCATCTACAGCCTATGGCTGTTCTGCCAGGTTGAGCGGGGACCACTTCCCAAGTTTTGTTGTGAAGTAAAGCATTGTACACATGGACCATAGCCTGCTGCCAATGAGGGAGAGTTAATGCCTCCAAGTGAGTGGTTGGTTCAGAATGAGTGATGACACTGGAGTAGACTTTAGGCTTGAAAATGCCTCTTTTTGACCTTGTGACCAAATGATGATCATTTTGAGGTGTCTGCACAGTAGTAGAAGGAACTGGATTAGTAGTCACATGTGGTGAGACAGTGGTGGTATTATGACATAAAGAATGTGGAGAAGAAGTACTATGCAGTGGTGAAGAGGGAGAGTGTGAAGAAGGAGAGGGTGATGAGGTTGTTGAGAAGGGAGAGTCTTGTGGGTTATCTGTGAGGGGTTGGGTGTGGTCTGGTGTTTGAGTTGTGACATGATGTATATGAGTTGGTGTTTGTGTTGTATGCAGAAATTCAGTATGAGTGTGGGAGTCAGTATCAATAGCAAAAGTAGTATTATGCAAAGAATCAACATTAATATGCTCAGTTTGCTTAGATAATTTAAAAGGGAAATTCCTTTCATTAAACACCACATCTCTAGAAATAATAATTTTCCTACTTTTGAGCAGAATTTTGTACCATTTGTACTGAGAATTGTAGCCTAAGAACACTCCAAGTTGAGATCTCATATCAAGTTTGTCTTTGGTATAGGGTCTAAGGTGGGGAAAAGCAGCACACCCAAAAACTCTTAAATGACTATAATAAGGTTTAGAACCATAAAGTTGACAAAAAGTAGAGTTGTAGTTTATGGTTTTGTTTGGGATTCTGTTTGTAAGGTAAATAGCAGCACTAAAGGCTTCTTCCTAATATCTTTTTGGGACATCTGAATGATACATTAGGCTAAGGGCTACTTCAATCAAATGCCTATGTTTCCTTTCCACAAGACCATTCTGCTGGGGTGTATAGGAAAAGAAACCCAATGAATAATTCCTTTTTTAGTGAAAGTTCTATCAAAGGCTTATATTATGTTCCTCCATCACTTTGGATCATTTTGATCTTGTGATTCAACTGATTTTCAACCAGGTTTTGAAACTGAATGAAAGTTGTCTTGGTGTCTGATTTGTGTTTAAGAAAGTATATCTAGGTGAACTTGTTAAAATCATCAATGAAGGCTACATAATATGATGATCATGTGGCTGATTTCAAAGGTGCAGGACCCCAAAGGTCTATGTGTATGAATTCTAGAGATTGTGTAGTAACATGAGTTGAAGGAGAAAAAGGTAGCTCATGGGATTTGGCTTGCAGACAATTTGAACAAAATTCTTTATTATTGACATAAGGAAGATTACAATCACTCAATGCTCTCACAGTAACATCATAGCAAGGATGACCTAATCTCTTATGCCAAAGTTCTAAAGGCTTAGCTGAACTAGCAACATAAAAATGACCCTTAAAGGACTTATGATTTCTAAAACTTCTAAAACTTGAACTCTTTCTATCTTGGTTCTGATGAGACAACCTATTGAGCTTGAAAGTGTAAAAACCATCTTTAAGTTTACCTCTGAGAAGTTGCACCCCTGAATTTTGACCCTTCACAACACAAAAAGTAGAAAGAACTCAAAATAAACATTAATATATTTTGCAAACTGAGCCACACTAATAAGATTCTTAGCAATGTGAGAAACATGCAGTAAATTGGACAATTTAAAAATGTGTTGTGTGCCAAGGGGTAAGGTATTTGTAGCAAGAGATATCTTACCAACATGTGAAATATCTAGGCCAGAACCATTACCAACTCGTAGCTTGTTGGCACCACCATATTCAGAAGCAACACTCAGATTTCTGAAGTCATTAATCACATGATGAGAGGCGCCAGAATCTGGGAACCACTCATTTCACTGTATGTTTTATTTGGAGGCAAACATGATTGAGGATTGGCTAAGGCTTTTGCCATCATTGAAGGTCCTTCGCTGCTGGGGCTGAGCTACAAAATCAGGGTTGAACCTATTGTAGCATTTGTCTGTTGTATTGTTAGTATTACTACATATCTGACACTGCACTTTTTTTCCAAATTTTCTTCCTCTTCTTCTTCTATTTGATCTTCCTCTTCCTCTGAAACCTTGTTGGTTTTCTCTTCCTCTTGCAGGACAGTTGTTCTGAAAGGGTCTGTTCTGTTGGACTGCCACATTAGCACTAGGTAAAGCAGTGGTTCATCTACAGCTGCAGAAGCTTGCAGTCTGCTCTTATAAGTGAGCAACAGTGACATGGAATCCATCATGGTAAGCTGATCTGGTCTTGCATTGATGCTTACCACCATTGTATCATATTCAGGTCCTAAACCACTCAAGACATGCATTATCTGATCTTGTTCATTGATCATGTGCCCTCCTGCAGAGTCGCATGCTTCAGGATCCTAGATGTCAAAAGTTCATACTTTATTATTTGGCTTGGATATATTTTTATTTAAATCCAATCATAAAATAATTGGATTCGGATTACCATAAATATGTTGATTTATTTATGATCAATCTAGATATATTAATTGTATTTTAATATCATTTCCTATTATAACCATTGATTGTAAATGTGTTTTAAAAGTTGATAACTTTTGTATTTTTATCGGTTTTATATATATAATATATCAAATTAATTATTTTTTTATGAGCTTCGATTTGACATCCATATAGTATATATAAAATAAATAAATGATATTTATCGTTATAATAATAAAAAAAATATTTATTAAAATTAATTTTAAATAAAATTATTTCTCAATTAATATATTTATGTTTAATGTAGTTATATGTTATAAGTTCGAAAAATTATTATAATTTAACACAAGTAAGTCGCACAAGTAATAAGTGTCATTTTAAAATATTATAAAATATATATTTTTTATAAAAAGTATTTAAATTGTCAACTAAATTTTCTTATTAATTTTAAATTTTAAGGAAAAAAAATTTAGCAAGCACCCGTGTAATATGCGGGCATTGTACTAGTATATATATATATATATATATATATATATATGTATATATATTTTTTGTATTTACTTGAAATATAAACTAAAATCTCGCTTAAAAATTTTATTTTTATTTTTATTAGTAATTTAAAAAAAAAATTGAAAAGTGGCGGTTAGTTTTTTAAACTAAAAAAAAAAAAAAAATCTTTATAATTAATGCACAGAATCAGTCTTGCTCAAATATTACAGTTGATTTGAAATTTTTATACACATAATCTTTTTGGTCAAATGAAATCTTGGCTTTTCGGTATTGAGGTCACTGTGAATCACTAAAAAAAAATAAAAATAAACACCAACTCTTTAGATCGTAATCATGTATAATATATATATTCTTTCGCCAAAAAAAATTTCCCTGATGATGAGCGTCAAATAGATCGTAATCATGTATAATATATATATTCTTTCGCAATTACGGATTTTCATCTTAACATATTTATTGAAGCCAATTTTTAATAGGCAAATCCAAAATATTTCCTCCCAATAATTCCATGGTAATATTGGCGATGTAATGCCCACCAACGAACAACTACTTGATAAGAAAATATAACAATATTGAAAAGGTAAAAAAAAAATATATTTTTTTTAAATTGAATGAAAATAAATGCTACAAATATTTTTAACATTATTTAAAATCATTCAAAAAATCATTGAATCATTTTAGTTAAACATTTGATTTAATAACAACTAAGTAGTTTATATAATTGAAAAAATAGTACAAACTTTTTGTAATTTCTCAAATTTAAATTTAAAAATATAAGTGCTTTTATTTTAATTGTGGTTGAGTATTTATTAATTGTATTTTCTTATTAAGTAGTTGTTAACTAGAAATAATATTTTTCTTATTAAGTAGTTATTGATTATGTTTTCTATTAATTAAAAAGATATGTTAGTTATTACTTGTTATGTATAGGAGGTTGACTTCATAGCAAAACTGTATCTATATTTATACATATTGAAAGAAGTAATGGTTAATTCAAAAGTGAAAAGTTGACATTTGTTTAAAAAGTTTGACTTATATATAAAGGAAATTATCTATATATATATATATAATTACTAGCTCTTCTACATTTAAGAAAACCTCATAAATTATACTTAGGTGGCACTTTTACATTTCCCCCCCAAAAATTATTAATTTTTATTCATTTAACCTAATTAATAGATAATCAATACACTAATCAATTTAAAATACAAAAATCATTTTGAACTTTTGATTAATGTGTTACCATATAATATGATTAGATATTATTACTGTGGTAACATGTAAATTATTTTTTTTGGAAAATAAAAAAGTATATGAAACTCCTAAATAAATTATAAATAGTTTTATAAAAAAATACATACCAAAATATACGTTACATCCAATCTAATAAACGCAATTTAAAAAAAAATAAATCAACTCCTTTAATTGTAAATTTTGGCAAAAACGTGAAAGAAAAATAATTAATCATTATATGCATACAAATAACTCATAATATTTTATTTACATTTGTGCAAATGCACAGGTAGAATACTAGTTTTAGTGAAATGTAAAATTTATTTTTTATCATTTTTCGTGAAACTTAATTCTCAAAATTGTTACCTAAATATTGTCCTACTTTTTTTTTTTTTTTTGGTTGCTTATCATGCACTTTAATTTTTAAAATTGTAGGTCAAAATATTATTCACTTTTTTGGTACAAGTTATGTGTCATATTTTCTTGAAAACATTTACTTATCAATAAATATATTAGAAAATAAATATTTACTTAAAAGTGGACTACAAAAATGTTTGGAATTACAATTTTCACAATAAATCTCAAAATTTAAATTTAGTCATATCGAACATTTACAATATTTTACATATAAAAGCATCATGATGATTAAAAAGGTTGTATACTTTCTCATTTGAAAAATAAAATAGTGGTATAAAAATAAATTAAATAAGAGTTAAGTAATGGTAAATGCTAATTTTTCAAAGTATTGTGATATAAGCTTATACAAGCGAAAAAATTATTATGTTTAAAAATTTAATAATTGATATAAAAAATATCTCTGATGTATAGTAACTCATGTTAGTATCAAGTTATCGCGACAATTGCATAATCACTCAATTAAATTTAAATTTTTAAAAATTATTATGTTTATTTGTTTTTTATATTTATGCATAAAGTAAGAAATAGTTAATTTATATTTAAATTAATTTATAATCCTAATATATTGTCTTTTGTTGTAAATATTTGTTACATGAATCATAAAATAATTTTAATTTATTTCATTAATTTTAAGAAAATAAGGAATTTTATTGCTATCAACCGGTAGTGGTTGAATTAGGTTACTGCTCAAGTTGTTTGATTTATTTTTAAGTGATATTTAAAATAATAAAAAAATATGACATAAATAAGGTTGGTCTCGAGTAACCAAGCTATGAGTCAGACCAGACCAAAAAGATTATTCAAATTAAATATTTAGATTTGTAAATCAATTATTTTGAATTAAATATTCAAATCAATTATTTCAAATTAAATAATTTGAACATCAAATCGTTTGTTCAAATTAAATATGACACAACATAGCTTTATTTTCAAATTTAAAAAAATATTTAATTTTATTTTAGAATAATTTTCATTTATTGTGAAAACAAATTTATCCATTAATTTCATATAAATAAAGATCCTCTCTTAATATATATCACAACCCGAAGATTTCATATATATTGAAATTAATATCACCAATTCTGTCAACATAATATATACATCAAATAAATGAGTTTGAAATATATGTTGAATGAATTTAATTTCATAGGGTTATATATTATGTTTCAATTTATGTTGTTTATTGAAATATATTTGTCTAGTGGTTAACTTTGTTCACATTGGCTCCACCTATTAATAAAATCTAGAGGAAATCAATTAGTGTTGTGTTAATACAATGAAATTGAAAAAAAATACTTGTTGGAATTATCAAACTCCGGCTAAAATTTTAAGAAATATTGAATTCCAACATAATTTTATAGTGTTGATTCCCGTTTGTTGCCCGTTCGAAATTTTCCAACGAAAATTATAACATTGAATTTTTTTATTGGAATAATTTACCATCATAATTAATTTCCATTATGCGAATATATGGTAATTATTTGTAGTGAATTATTGTATAATGATCAAGTTGTACGCATGCAAATTTAATATTTATGAGGAATTTAGGCGTAGGATATTTAGTATAGTGAATGTACGGTTTTGCCACCAATGGTTTTGTCAAAGTCGCACCTTTTTTTTTTT